>ML275987.1:20379-39454 GCA_005239495.1 Nicotiana undulata
GGAAAAGGAAAAGAGGAGAGGGGGGAAAAGAAACAGGGGGGGGAAAAGGAGAGGGGGGGGGGGGGTAGTCGTTTAAGGTTAATTATGGTAAGGATGAATCTGGACCGTTGATTTGAATTAATCAACGACTCAGATTAGAGAGGGCTATTGGGTCGGGTAGGATAGGATTTGGGCCTGGGTTATTTGGGTTAATTAGTTGGGTTGGGGTCCGGATAACTTAGGCTAAAATTAGAATTAAAAGTGGCTATTTGTTAAATACCCGTTTAAAATAATTAATAAAAATGGCTAATAATTATATAAAATGATATTAAAGCTAAATAGATGAAATTAAGGTGATTAAATAGTATTAAAAAAATGCAAGTGACTAATTATTTAACGAAAATAGCACAAAATATATAGATAGGTTATAATTGCAAAGTTATTGCAATTATAGCCAAATAATGCCAATTTGGCTAATTTGTAAAATAATTAAATCCTAATAGGATCAAAAATGATATATTAAGCCAAGAAATGCTTTGAAACTATTTGTAATGCAATTTATGATTAATTATTGGATATAAAGTACTGGATAAATTGATAAAAATATGGAAAAATTATGGAAAAATATCAATTGTTATAAAAACTGATTTTGAAGGTATACATGCAAATTAAAAATAATTTGAGGAAAAATTGGGTATCAACATCCATCTTCATTTTTGGGATTTGATTGATGATTTTAAAGTGAAATTGGGGGAGTTAGGGCTTAAGTTTTGGAGAGTTTTAGGTAGTGATTTGAGGGACCAAACGGAGTCCGATTTTGATAAATTTTATATAGTTAGACTCGGGAGAGGATGAGGGTTTTGATTCTGCCATTTTTGACTGATTTCGAGATGTGGGCCCGGGGGTCGGATTTTGGCCGATTTTGGATTTTTGGCATATTTTATAGTTTTTATTGTGAAATTCAATTTGTTAGCTTATGTTGATGGTATTAGTCTAATTATGATTAGATTCGAGCGGGTTAGAGCAAGATTCTAAAGGAAAAGTTGTAATTGAGCAGTGAGTGGCCGACGAATTTGTGGTAAATGCTTGGTTTAACCTTGACTTGAGGGAATAGGAATCCCCAACTTAATTGTTATGTGAAATTCATGTGTGTGGTGTATAGGTGAGGTGACGAATATCTATGCACCACCAAATGGTCTGCTTAACATGATCTCTTCCCCGTTTCTAATTTAATTGATTCTTGTCTTAATTATTTTATGTTCGTTATGGTTTGTATGACTGCTTGGCTTGTTAGTTTGTTTTTAAGTCTTGTTGCAATTTTGGAAAAGTATTGGTTGTTTCCTTGTGGTACATAAAGGTTGATCTGTTGGACATTGCTTTACGAGATACATACATACATATATATACATATATATATATATATATATGTATATATATATATATATATATATATATATATATATATATTCATGTTGGTTTCGTTTTTGATAGTATTGAGGAAGTTATGAGAAATGTAGTTTACTGTTTTATGATTGTTGAGGTTTACATGGCTATTTGGTTTCATAAGATTATTGCCAAGTATTGTTTCAAGTGTGATAAAAGTGTTGGTTGTTCCCTTGATTTTGTTATGGTACCTAAGGGTTGAGCTGGATGATAGCGTTACGATATTTACACATATCCTGGTTGAGTTCATTATGAAATAATATTGGATACAGCTTGTGATCTATACTGTGTTTTGTTTACAATTGTTGAGATAAAAGTGTTGTGAAAGGCTTGGCCTGCATTGTGAATGTTTTTAATAAATAAATAAACTGATAGTGATAAGGGTGGATAACAAGATAGTGATAAGGGTGGACAGGTGAGATAAAAGATAGTGATAAGGGTGGACAGGTGAGATAAAAGATAGTGATAAGGGTGGACATGTGAGATATAAGATAGTGATAAGGGTGGATAGGTGAAGTAAAATATAGTGATAAGGGTGGGATCGGGTTGCACGCCGCAACAAGAAAGTGATAAGGGAGGATATTTATGTTTTACTGAATTTAAACACAAAGTTTTGGAAAATTTACTATTTTACTCTACTGTTTCTCATATTATGCACATACAGTTATTTTAAATTGAAGTTTGGAAATTTGGAAATTCGTGTGAGATTCTTGGTTACAGCTGAGGCCTGGAATAGGTGACTGCGTTATTTTATTATTGTTGCATTTATCTTTTTTGTTTGTGTAGAATTATTATTTTTTTGCTTTATTATATATATATTGTTACAGGTTAAGTTATAATTGCCCCGCCTTAGCCTCGTCACTACTTCGTCGAGGTTAAGCTCGGCACTTACTCAGTACATGGGGTCGGTTGTACTGAAACTACACTCTGCACTCTTTTATGCAGATCCAGGTACTGGCCAGCGTTAGAGATTTAGTAGCGGTCATTCTTCGTTCGGAGACACGAGGTATATCTGCCGGCGTTCGCAGATCCCTGAAGTCTTCTCTTAGTTCATATAGACTGTTTTTTTTCTTCTCAAAACATCTATATTATTCTTTCAGTCCATTATTTGTAGTAATCTTAGAAGTTCGTGAATTGTGACACCAGACCCTGGGGTAGTCTTAGAGTTATATATATATAATTAGTTCTTGACTCGGTTTAGTTATTTGTTTATTATTTTATAATTGGAGTTATTCATTGGAAATCATTAGATTAAGTTTACTTTAAATTTATTTTATTGTGTTTAAGTAAATAATCAAAGGAAAATAGCTAAGCGAATTCTAACACTGGCTTGCCTAGCAAGTGTGGTGTTAGGCGCCATCACGATTCCTAAGGTTGGGAATTAGGGTCGTGACTAGTTGGTATCAGAGCACTAGGTTGCTTAGGTCTCACAATTCATGAAAAAACTTGGTAGAGTCTGAAGGATCGGTACAGAGACGTCTGTACTTATCTCTCAGAGGCTATGAAGTTAGGAACAATTTCACTTCTATTATACTCTATCGTGCGAATTTATTCTACCATTCATGATCGAACTTGTCTATTCTTGTCCTCTCATAAATCTTGACAACACGTAAAGCGTCTACAACTGGACAAGAGATGAAGCCCCAATGACAGCTACGATTAAGGGAAGAGATAGAAGCAGAACTCAGTCTAAAGCTCGAACATTAGCACATATTGTTCATTCTCAAATGGATCTAGACGCGGAGGTTCTAGCTCAGTCGATACATGTTGGACTAGTCCAGATTCCATAAGGATTCATAGCTGCTCCAGTATTGCATAACAAGGGAATAGTTGAAAGCAATGGGGTTGATTTTGCTGTGTTTCGGATGACGGATTCCACCAAGAGGTGGTGGGAAGATTATGTAATTACTAGACCAGTTGTGGCTCTGATTGAAGATACGGACGTAATGAGAGATCACCCAGTGAATCATGTAGGGGTGCAACGGACCTTGGCATCTGGTTGATTTATATGAGTTGTGGAGTTTAACATTATGTATTATCAAACATTGTGACCTGTGACTTCGTGCCAAGTGGAGAATTCCACCGTCAAGGAATAGATTGGGGGTCATGTGACATATCGGTTTTGGCCTAGAAAGTATAAGGACTGAGATTTTGCAAGAGATAAAGCTGGGACTTGCGGTATGTCTGCCTCCTTAATAACCATATACCTCAGTACCAAAGGAGTTATAGATTTAGTAGCGGTCATTCTTCGTTCAGATCCAGGTACTGGCCAACGTTAGAGATTTAGTAGCGGTCATTCTTTGTTTGGAGACACAAAGTATATCTGTCGGCGTTCGAAGATCCCTAAAGTCTTGTGGCTCGGTTTATTTATTTGTTTATTATTTTATAATGGGAGTTATTCATTAGAAATCATTAGATTAAGTTTACTTTAAATTTATTTTATTGTGTTTAAGTAAACAATCAAAGAAAAATAGCTAACCGAATTCTAATATTGGCTTGCCTATCAAGTGTGGTGTTAGGCGCCATCACGATTCCTAAGGTTGGAAATTTGGGTCGTGACAAATATTGCTCCTCAAATTCTCAATGGTGTAAAAATTGTGCATTTGGAAAAGGAAGAGGTGGATAGGGAGGCAGAGAAATGGAGAAATGCTGTAATAATGTATGTAATTGGGGAACGCCTACAATTGGGGTTGTTGAATGATTCATTGCATCACAGTGGAACTTCACAGCCAAGCCTAATGTTTACATGCACAATAAAGACTACTTCATTGTCAAATTCACATGCAAGGATGACCAAAATGAGGTCCTAGTTTCACGGCCACACACAATCAACAACAAGCCTATAATAACCAAAGCTTGGACTCTGAATTTTAATTTTGATGAGGAGTTACTAAAATTCATACCCTTATGGATCAATCTTCCAAATTTACCACTCAATTGTTGGAGTATGAACTCATTAAGCAGAATAAGGAGTGAGCTAGGGAACCCTCTATATGTTGATGATTGTACAACAAATGTCGAAAGGATTTCATATGCAAGGATGCTCATTGAGATGTATGACTCAACCATTGCCAACAAATTTGAATGTTGAAGACCCTAATGGAAAGATGTTTGAACATGAGATAACATACGATTGGAAACCATTGTACTGTCCTACATGCTTGCAAGTAGGCAATTGTTGCCAACAAAAAGACAATGTTAGACAAATTCAAACCATAAGGAACCGAAACAATAGCCACAAGCTATGAATAAGCCTACAAAGAAAGTTTGGGTGAAAGCAAGACAAAGCAAAACTATAACACAAGTGGAAACTAAAAAAGACAAGGAAGAATCAGGCAATAAAGGGGAACATAAAGAAGGTGAGGAAGGCTGGACACAAGTACGTGGAAGATCAACTGGAAAAAAAATTAAAGCAGGCTAACTAGATAATACACAGCAGCTGGTTAGCATAAATGGTTTCAATTCACTCAGTGAAGAAATAAATCAACATAGAATGGGAATACAACATGCACAGTATGAAGAAGGGGGAGGAAGTAGCATAGGGGTAGAGGACATAACTCAATTTCCTTTTCTGCCAAGATGAAGATAGCTACCTAGAATGTTCGAGGGGTGAATAAGGTGTATAAACAAAAGGAGACAAAGGAATTTATTAGAGAAAATAATATTAGTATTATAGCAATAATAGAGCATAAAGCTCAAGAGAACAAAGCTGCAAGTATAGTAAATAAAATTGCACATGGATGAGACTGGATCACTAATGCATCTCGTACATAAAGAGGGAGAATATGGCTGATATGGAACCCCCAACACGGCAGTGATAACTAAGCTGGATGTGCATTCCCAATTTATACATGTTAGAGTGAAAGGGATAGCTGTATATGTTGATCGAGTATCATTGTACTGTAGTTTATGGCTTACATAGTATAAAGGACATGCAGGTTTTGTGGAAAAAGCTGGAGCTAATAGAATCATGTCAGCAAGAACCCTGCTTAATAATGGGGGACTTAAATTCCATATTGAATGTAGAAGACAGAATACATGGCACAAAGGTGCAAGATGCAGAAATAAGAGATTTCAGAAAGTTCATGGTAGAAGCAGGAATGACAGAACTACAAACAATTAGAAGATCATACATATGGAGCAATAATCATACATATAGTAGGATTTATAGAGCAATAGTTAAATCAAATTGGATGACTACAATGCCACCTCTATCAGTGCAAGTTATGGATGATGTATTCTCATACTGCTCTTCACTCTGCATTAATTGGGCAGGACAGAAAACAGATGAAGGAAAGCATTTAGATTCATGAATTGTATAGCAGACCATCCTAACTTCACTAAGGTAGTTGAGGACAACTGGAGACAAACTAATAGTGCACACTATATTAAAGACATCTGGGAGAATCTAAACCATGTTAGGATTGCCATCAAAGAGCTGAATGTCAAGGAACTTACTGAGGTCACAAAAAGAATCAAACACATCAGAGGCAAGCTTAAACTGGTACAGGAAAACATGAGAACTCCAAACATCCACATGAGTTATTTGAAGCATAAAAGGAGTTGAGGATACAACTTGAGAAATGGGATCTAATAGAAGAAAGCATATACAAACGGAAATCCAGGATGCTATGGCTAAAGTTAGAAGACCCCAACTCAACATACTTCTTTGCAATCATGAAGAAAAGGAGAACACAAAACCATATCAAGGCTTTAATGTCAACTGAAGGCAGAAAGCTGCAAACAGAGAAGGCATAGAAGAGGAAATACTCAAATTCTATAAGCAGATGCTAGGAAATGCTAACACAACACTGCCAGCAATACAACCTAATATAATGAACACATGTCCTATACTAAATAGAAGGCAACAACAAGCACTCATCAGACCTTTTGACAAAAAGGAAGTATATCAGGCACTATAAGGGATAGATGAAAATAAAGCACTAGGGATGGATGGTTTCAACTCATGCTTCTTCATAAAAGCTTGGAAAATAATTGAGGAGGAGATGACTATTACAATAATTCAATTCTTTGAAAAGCAAGACATATACAGACCAATAAACTGTACTGTTGTTAC
The DNA here is from genome assembly GCA_005239495.1 of Nicotiana undulata. Lineage (NCBI taxonomy): Eukaryota > Viridiplantae > Streptophyta > Magnoliopsida > Solanales > Solanaceae > Nicotiana > Nicotiana undulata. The sequence continues at coordinate 26,879 of ML275987.1, forward strand.
ACTAGTGCCAAAAGTAAATAACCCAACCTATGTGAAGTAATTCAGACCAATCTCCTGATGCACTACAATATACAAAATCATATCAAAAATGCTAACTAACCGACTTCAAGGAGTTATGGATGGTTTGATTGATAAAGGACAAGCTGCATTTGTTCCTAGTAGGGTGATCAATGATAATATCATACTTAGTCATGATTTAATAAAGGAATATGGGAGGAAAGGAATATCACCTAGATGCATGATCAAGATTGACATCGAAAAAGCTTATGATTCATTTGAAGTGTTCCTGGAGCAGGTGCTGATTGGGCTGAACTTCCCTGATACATTTGTAAAATGGATTATGACCTGTGTACAAACAGTATCCTACTCTATTGTAGTTAATGGCAAGGCAACTACACCATTTGCTGCAAAGACATGTGTGAGGCAAGGGGACCCCCTATCTACCTATATGTTTGTAATAGCAATGGAATACCTCACTAGGCTACTGAAGACTCTGAAGAGCAATCCTGATTTCAACTATCACCCAGTGTGCAAAGGTGAATTTAGTGCAGTTGGGATTTGCAGATGATGTGCTCCTATTCTGCATGGGAGATGTGATATCGGCAAAGCTACTATATGCCTAATTTGAGTATTTTTCTAAGGCATCTGGACTAGTAGCTGACCAGGGGAAAAGCTCTATATATTTTGGAGGGGTTACTCCTCACATACAACAGGAAATCCTGCAAAACTTTGGGTTTTCAAGATGGCACACTGCCCTTCAAATATTTAGGTGTACCTCTGAGCTCAAAGAGACTGTCAACTAGGCAATGTCAACCACTATTAGACAAGATGACAGGAAGAATCACTACATGGACAGCAAAACTACTGTCTTATGCGGGCAGAGTGCAGCTGATAAAGAGTGTACTTACAACTATTCGAAAATTTTGGTCTCAAATCTTCATACTGCCCAAAAAGATCATACATATGATTGAAGCAATTTGCCGAAACTACCTCTGGACCGGAGCAGCTGAAGGTTATAAAAAACCCCTATTGTCTGGGAAAAGCTATGCTTTCCAAAGGTTGCGCGTGGATTGAACATAACAAACATTGGCTTACGGAACAAAGCAGCTATTCTAAAACACTACTGGACACTGGGGCAAAGAAAAGATAGATTATGGATCAAATGGGTCCACACATATTATATAAAGGGGAATATGATGAATGAAGTAAAACCAAATCAGACATCCTGGGTTGTGCAAAAGATACTCATGCAAGGAAATATTTTGAAGAGGCTGGGCTAACAATAGAGGAGATTCTGAACAAGGAAGAGTTCTCCGTAAGGCAAATGTATAACAACCTAAGAGGTGAATATCCCAGAGTTCATTGAAGGAGGCTGATATGTAACAATCAAAGTAGTCCAAGGTGGTCTTTCATATTGTATATGGCTGCACAGAATATACTATATACGAGAGATAGGCTCATCAAGTGGGGGATTCAGAGTAGTCCCCTATGTATTCTATGCGACCAAGAACAGGAAACAACACAACACTTATTCTTTGAATGCAATATAACAGCTAGAATCTGGCAACAATTACTCACATGGCATGGTATAAGCAGAGCTGCAATGGGGTAGTCTGAGGAGATAACATGGGCAATAAATAATGCACGAGGGAAATGTGGGAAAGCTAAAATGTATAGAATGACAATAGCTGGGAGCATCTACTATATCTGGCAGGAAAGAAACCTAAAATTATTCCAAAACAAATGTAAATCAGAGGAGGTGATTGTGAAGATGATTATACAAAATGTGCATTGCAGAGGAAGCAAAGTACCAAGACTAGCAAAGCAAATGGCCAGCCTAAATTTCTACCCATGAAGCAACAAAGGAAAAGGTTGAACCAGGTGCAATAAGATACACGGTACTAAGTAGTAAGATTTGTGAAGGTTAGAGTTAGTAGAGGAGGCTAGAGATGTACACTAAAGTTGGGGCTACATGTCCAACTTTAGGATGAAGACATACTTGTACAAAGAATTCAGATAAATAAAAAATTTATTTACCAATATATATATATATTCTCGCTTTATCCTAAACCTGTATGACTTTAATATCCCTTTCTAGGTTCAGGGTTGCTTCTTTATATACCAGACATCTCTATTGTATTTTGTTGATCTGGAAATTTGCTTGCATCATTCTTTCATATACTTCTATTTAGGAACTCAACGTCGTTCATGAGGCCTCTTAGAAACCCAAAATTAAAAGCTAATAAAAAATGAAATAAAACTTGAAATAAATATAAGACAATAATGTGTGCATGTAGTTAGAGCTTGATCAATCAATAAGCTAGTGAATTTTTTAAAAATTATTTAAATTTGTTTAATAAACTAGTGCGCAAATGTTATAAAAATAGAAGAACAAAGCAAGTTTATCAGCTTAAGAGTTTCCGTCATTCATCATTGAAAAAGTATTCACCTGCTTTGTCCAAAGAAAATTAACTTGAGATGGTTGTCAAATCATATTTAGCATAGGTGAATCTAGGATTTAAGCTTTATGAGTTTAACTTTTAAATTTTTTATAATTATTTAACATATTATATATTTAAAGTTATAAGTTTATATATACTATTTATTGCAATTTTAATGAATCTTCTTACACATAAATTTATATACCGCATCGAAAGTACTAAATACAGATAAACACCGGACAAAAAAACTGCGTCCGCCTTTTGTATTTAGAACCAATGCGAACCTTTGAACAACCAATATTTTTCCCAAGTCAAAAGTAACGCGGAAATACGAGATGACAACATGCTTAGACATGAGAACTTAGTCTTGAGATTTAACGTTTGATTTTCTTTATTTGATAGTTGACATTACCTAATTTTTCATTATAATCCCATTCATTTTCATCATAATCTAAGCATATGCTATCCCAAGCACTTATGTCATGTGTCATTTATTTCAAACAATAAGTAATAAAATAGAATCCACTAAGACTCTGACAGAGTTCAAAATTAAAACGTAATCTTAATTCTTTAGTCGGCTAGCTTAGTTTGATACTGTTTTTGTTGTCCCTTCCCAGTTCCAACCACCCCCATTAGATATCCTTTTTGAAGTGGTCAATAAATATAATGCAGATAAGAGCGTGTTAAGTTGTACGTGTGAGAATATAATAATAAAAATATAATACGTGTGAGAATATATATATATATATATATATATATATATATATATATATATATATATATATATATATATATATATATATATATATATATATATATATATATTTGTGTGTGTGTGTGTGGCGCGCGCGCTTACAAGGATTTAAAATTTAAATTGTATTAATAAATCTATTTTTTGTGTGTGTGTATGTGTCCTTTCTCGTGTCTAGTACTTTTATTGTAGCCTGGCTATTCGAACTTATGCCGAAAACCCCATATCAAGAATAAAGCGCTACCTCACAAAGGTTTGATAAGTCATTGTTAATTTGATCTAAGAAAAATAATATTAGGGTAAAGACTCTATAGTACTTCCTCCGGTCTAAAAATAAGTGATTTTTTGGTATTTTTATTGTGGTCCAAAATAAGTGATTTTTTCATATTTCAAGAATGAGTTAATTTTTTTTTATATTACTCATGGAGTAAATAATGTTGGAGTTGTGTTATGAGTATTTATGTGAAAAAATAGTAAAGATTAACATGATCAATTTTATTACTAATTAATATTTAAAAATAAATTTCTTAATCTGTGTGAGAATACCAAAAACTTACTAATTTTGAATCAGAAGGAGTAACTTTTTAACAAGTCAAGTACCACCGGTTATTCAATGAGCTCATGATTTAAGGTGTCAAATAATTGGCTAAATCACATTAGTCAGGCTGAGATAATTATTGGGTCATAAATGGATTGGATAATTGGCCATGACTCAATCCACCTAACTTAAAATCACTTTTCTATCTCTTCTTTTTTCATAATTTGTGGCTATGCAGCTGAGCTAAGAAAATATTCAATATCGCAATATATCATATAGTCAAAACCATTTATTTGTCTTTTCTTTTCTGTTTTTGACAAAACTCTCTTAGGGTTTGTTTTGTATTAGTAATATTATCAAATGTGACGCAATCTTTTGGATGTGTTGATTTGGGCGACATATTAAATATGTAAAAATAGCACGGGCTATCCAGTTTTCGGACTGGTCATTTTAAAATAGTCAGCGTTTGTAAAGTTATTGAAAAATAGTCATTATATATTTTGTTGCAACACCAAAAGTTCCAGCATAATATGCTGGAGATCGGTGCACCTGTGTATGAACTTCCAGCATATTATGCTGTAACTCTAACACGCGGATAGTTCCAGTATAATATACTGGAGATTGGAGCACCGGTGTTCCAATCTCCAATATATTATGCTGGACCGGTATATTATACTGGAGTACTTTTCTGGATTTTGAATAGTGTTTACGTTCAGATTTATCTTTACATGAAAAATGACTAAATTTTGATTATTTTTAAAACTATGACTATTTTTGAATGAACAGTTGTAAATCTGGCTATTTTTGAATTTCTCCCCATAAATATATGAGTCACTTAAGTTTCATTTGGTTGGGCTAAATAATTAAAATTTTATATGTCAACATTTATATCCACAGAGAATATCAGTTGCTCAAACCTTCAAAAATATTTCACATTTACATAAATATTTTCGAATAAAATAATTTTTGCCAATGAATCTATAAATGATAGTACCTCTCAAGAAAAGCAGCAAGTATAGCAATTTCCTTTAATTTTCCAATGACTTGTTTCTCTCAAACAAAAATGATTTTTTTTAAGGAAAAATGATTGATCACTAATGACTGACTACTTTTTCTTTTTTGTTACTCTATGGATATAAACGAGTTACACAGTTTATTATGATTAAGAGTTGGAGATACGACAAATTTAGGATCTGTTTGTTCATACAAATATATATATATATATATATTTAATAAGAGTACTCCACAACTACTGCAAGATTGTCAAACATTATTCAAAATTCTAACCAAATTGAAAACTACACAAGATTATGACAGCTTAAAATTCTTTTTTTACATGAAGTAACGAAAGTAGACATACACTTGTCTGGCGAAGAGTACAAAATCAAACTATTTTGGATATCAAGTATTAAATCTAACCATATATTACAAATCGTTCCCAATTGAACAACTGATTTTCTTGCCTATCTTGACCTACTTCTTTTTATCAATCAGGTATTCTCAACAATGTCAATATGTTAAGCAAATTTGATGACATTTGTCACTTTAGTGCTTGATTAATTAATACTGTAGTTGTTATCAAATAGCCCAAGAGAAATCAATCATTCTGAACTGCGGCCTTGTCGTGATTTTGAACTTCTCAATGATATTTATTTTTATTGGTAGAGATTATTTTTAGCCACGCGATCAAAATTATTTATGTTAGGTGATCGCAAAAGTGTATAAAAGTTATCAGTAAATCTTGATAGTAACATGGTAAATCTAGTAACTAAAGTTGCACTATTCAATAGAAGTACATGCATTTTGCTATGTCCTCTCTTGTACTTCATCCCTTTCAATTTATGTGAATCTGTTTGACTAGGTATGGAGTTTAAGAAAAAATGAATATTTTTAGAATTTGTGGTCATAAACAAGTCAAAAAGGGGATCATAGTATTTGTGTGGTTATAAAAGTTTTTTATTAAGGGTAGAATTATAAATTTAAGCTAAATTATTTTTAAATTTAAAAAGGAGTTATACTTTTTGAAACGTACCAAAAAGGAAATAGATTGACATAAACTGAAACGGAGGAAGTACTTTTTATTTTCCTTTTTTACTTTTCTTGGTGGTGAAGGATGGTACCAAATCACATTTAGAACTGCATATTCCTTCTTTTCTTTACCAATCAATGTGAACAACCAATATCTTCACAAGTCAAAGGTAACGCTGAAATTTGCGATGACAAAATGCTTAGAAGTTAAAACTTGGTCATGAGACTTAATATTTGATTTACATCATTTGATAGTTGCCATTACCTAATCTCTAATAATAAAGCAACAATATCCACCCAAACCTAATCGTTTTCAAAATCTAACAACATGCTATCGCAAACCCTTTTCTCGTGTGTCATTTATGTCAAAGAACAAACAACAACAACAATAACAATATACCCAGTATAATCTCACAGGTGGAGTCTGCGGAGGGTAGTGTACGCACAAACCTTATCCCTATCTGAAGAGGTAGAGAGATTGTTTTCGATAGACGCTCGGCTCAAGAAAAGATGGAAAAGAATATCAGGAAAGAAGAAGAAGATGAAGAAAAAGGGGGGGGGGGGGGGAGACTTTATTTCAAAGAACAAAGAGTTAAAAAATATCCACTAGGATTCTAATTTATTAATTAGCAAGGTTCTAATTAAACTATATTGTCAGTCACAGCGGAGCTAGAGTGTCGGGAGCGAGTTCGGCCGAACTCAGTAGCTTTGATTCGTACTATATATTTCTCTTATAAGAAAAATTCATTGAATATGTATGAATTATTAATGTAGAATCCAATAACTTTAAATGATTAGAATACCGAATCTATAAGCTTGAAATCTTGGCTCCGTGCCTCTAACCGTAGTCCTAATTTTTAAGTCAAAACGCTCGAGTAATTATTTAACCTAGTTAATACTGTTTCTTTAATCCCTACTCAAGTTCCAACAACCTCCATTAGATATCCTTTTTGAAGTGGTCAATAAATATAATGACTCCTACAAAGATCTAATATTGAAATTGAAGCTTGAATAGAGTAGGACAATTTTGATGATGAGCCAAAGTGTGGATAGAAGAATAAATTATCTGAAAAGAGTTTCAGCAAGGTTGATAAAGTTTCTATATAACTTTATAACAAGTCAATTTGTCACTGTAGTGCTTGATTAAAGTTGTTATCACATGGGCGAGGGAAATGAACATTCTGACATTTGTACACTATTTTTGAGATCTTAATTTTCATACTGGGGTAGCCTTTCTTACATGTAATTTGAAGATGAAATATAGTAAGGAAGCTAACCTTGTTTTCTGTACTTTGTATCTTTTGTAGCTTTTCGGTGTAATGGACAGATGTCAGGTGGAATATCCCCCCCATTGTTTTGCGTCCAATATTTTGCATAAACCAAGAATATGCTATCCCAAGCCCTTATGTCATGTGTCATTTATTTCAAACAATAAATAATAAAATAGAATCCACTAAGTCTATGACAAAGTTCAAAACCAAATCGTTATCCTATTTCTTTGTTAGTCACCTAACTTAGTTGATATAATTTTTGTTGTCCCTTCTCAGTTCCAACCACCCCCATCATTTATCCTTTTTGAAGATTCATTACTCAAATGACCACTCAATTATCCCAAATTATCTTCTAAAGTCATTTTACTTTTGTTTGTAACAACAAAGTCACTGAACTATGCCTATTGCACTCAGAAGGTCACTCAACTAAAATTTTCAAATGTTGGATTGCCAAATACCTATTTTACCCTCTAAATTATAACATTTATCTTCTTTTTATTTTTTTTAACTTTTTAATATTATGATTTCCCCTTTTTAATTTATATTATGGACTTACCTATAACATAAATAAATATTATTTATAAATTAAAAAAATAAAAAGTATTTAAGTATATATAATGCTGGAATAACAAAATAATGAGCATAGTAAAAAAAATTATCTAGAATAATTTGTTAGTAATAACAATTATAGCATTAACAACAAAAATTCAAAAAATTATTTACACAATTCAGAATGAAAGAAAATTAAGGTTGTAAAATATATATTCCTTGCAAGTAATATAAAAATAATTATTTAAATAAAGGTATTTTTATAATATACATTATATATTCTTGAAAATTATGCTCAATTATATAATTATGTTTCTACCAACTTTTCGACGACACAAAGTTATGTCAGCGGAAAGTAGGGAGACTATCTGTATAGGGTAAACTATGCTATGTTAAGTCGTGCATGGAATACATATAATATGATAGAGCATAATTTTCAAGAATATATAATGTATATTATAAAATACTTTTATTGAAATAATTATTTTTTACATGCATGGAATATATATTTTACAACCTTTATTTTCTTTTATTCTGAATTGTGTAAATAAATCTTTGAATTTTGTTGTTAATATTAAAATTATTATTACGAACAAATTATTCAAATTAATTTTTTACTATGCTCATTATTTTGTTATTAATTCCAGCATTACAGATGCTTAAATACTTTTTATTTTTTTAACTTATAAATAATATTTATTGATTCTTTAGGTAAGTCCATAATATAAATTAAAAAGAAAAAAATTATAATATTAAAAAGTTAAAAAAAATAAAAGAAAAATATTTATAATTTAGAGGGTAAAATAGGTATTTGAAAAATCTAGTTGAGTGACCTTCTGAGTGCAATAAGCACAGTTCAGTGACTTTGTTGTTACAAACAAAAGTAAAGTGACTTTAGAAAATAATTTGGGATAGTTGAGTGATCATTTGAGTAATGGACTCCTTTTTGAAGTGGTCGATAAATATAATGCAGCTAAGAGGGTGTTAAATTGTGGTTTTTTTATCGTGTGATTAATATCTCTTTCGTATCAATTTATATGTTATACTTTTTTTTTAGTCTATCGCAAAATAATATCACACTTCCTTATTTGAAAACAATTCAACCTAAAGTTCATACTTTACCCTTAATGAGATTATTTGTAGTCATAAAAATATATTTTCATGAGTTGTTTCAAACAACAAATTCAAAAGCCTTCCTTTTTTGTAAATTTTGTGCCGAATCAAATACTGTCACATAAATTGAGACAGTAAGAGTAATATATTTTAGTTACCAAAAAAAAAAAAAAAAAAATATATATATATATATATAACACATGTGGAAAAAAAAGATGTAATTGTCACGATCCCAAATCCACTAGTCGTGATGACACTTAGTCCAACCCACTAGGTAAGCCAACTAATAATTACCCAATTTCAATAATATTAACAAGACAGTAAAGTAAAGAGGGAGATGTATTGCGGCCTTCTCCTGTTCATCAACTCGAACCTCATTCTTCTGCAGTTGATGTTACAGATTAGCCTCACTCTTCAGGCCAGAAACTTTCTGAAATTGGAACCAGAACTTGAATAGGAAAACAAGTGGACACACCCGCAAGGAAACCCATCTCGAAACCAGCGAGTTGCCTAAAACCTCCCTTGTTGTCTTGCTTGCTTTCGGATAAGAAAGACTAGTCACTTTAACCTACCTTCCTAGCTTTAGTTGCCTTAAGGCTTGTCTTTCTTTCAGAACCTTGTTACTTTTAAGCTGTCTTTTCGCCTGAGGCTTTCGGACAAGACTACTTACTCCAGTAGGTTAGTAAGCTACCTCTTCCGCTTTCAGGCAAGGGTANAAAATAAATACATAGTTGTTTGAAAAGTACATAAACAGAGCTTTATAATCAAAGTCTACCTCGAACAAAAGAGGTAGCTGCAACAAGGACGCATGTACGTCTTCAAATCCAGCAACCATCGAACACAGCAACAACAGTAGCCAACATCTACACGCAATGTGAAGAAATGTAGTATCAGTATAACTGACCCCGTGTACTAAGTAAGTAACAAACCTAACCTTAGGTTGAAAGAAGTGACGAGCTAACACCGGGTCGGGTCCAACACTAATATTTCACAACAGTTCATAACAGCATAAATGCAAGTATACAAGAGATATCTCAAAAGTAAAATACTCTGCTCGTTCACAGTTCCAGAAAATGGTCATGCTTTCAAGTGTCTCTATGAGAAAATCCAAATCTTTTACCAAAAATGCCACACAAAAAAAAAACGAGCAAGTTTGAAAAACTGTAATTTCTTCCAAATAGCCTTTCCACGATAAATAAAATATTTCATTTTCTCTCCGGATAACAAGTATAAAATCACTCTCTATGCCTAGATATCAATGTATAATAAGTCATGAATGACGTGATACCACATATCATGAGGAAAAATGTATCTCTGTGCCTGTATGTCATGTGTGCATGCAAATGCCATGTATCTCAAAGATGAATCATGTACTCACACTCTCAGAGTACTCAATCTCACTGTCTCATACTTTCCACTCATCATGCTCAACCACTCGGTACTGTATATGGCCCCTACTGGCCAGGGGAATCCGCCCCGGAACATATACAACACTAACTATAAGTCATCCAGTATTGAGGAAAAAGGGCAATACAACCCTGTGGAGAAATCCATCTCCCGATATCAAGTACTTCGGACAAATCCATGTCTAGGGAAATCGATCCCTCTATAATATCATATGCGCTCACTGGGGGTGTGTACAGACTCCGGAGGGGTTCTTACAGCCCGAGCGCTATCATAAGCCAGATTCAGGCATAAGTCAATATAACATGTTGCGACGTGCAGCCCGATCCCATAACTGTCACTCATAATCAGGCTCTCAGCCTCACTCAGTCATCAATCTCTCCAGTCTCACTCACGGGCTCACAATGTCATGAAACTAGCCCGACATTAATGATATGATGTATCAATAAACGACAATTGAGACTAAGATATGATATGAATGCATGAATATGACTGAGTATGAAATATCAATGAAATCAGTGAGATGACAGAAAGAAACGACACTATGGGTCCTAACAATATCAACATAAAGCCTAAACAGGTTATCTAGCATGATGACAACTCAGTTACTTAATCATATGGTGATAACACAGATATCAATAAAATAGGGCCACTAAACAGTGCCATGAAAACAATGAAGTCATAATTCGCAGGGTGCACGCCCACACGCCCGTCACCTAGCATGTGCGTCACCTCAATACCAATCACATAATACGTATTGCGAGGTTCATACCCTCAGCACTAAGTTTAGAAGAGTTACTTACCTCAAACGAGTCAATACCAATGCCAATGCCAATGTCGATCAAGCCAAGCGATGCTCCCAAGATGCCATCTTGCGCGTCCCGGCCTCCGAACAACTCAAAATTATCCAACAACCATTTTAATTCATCAAACAATGCTAAAGGAACCAATCTCGATCTTAAAAGATCAAATCTTGAATCAAAGCCTGAAATGGGTCCAAAAGCTCCAACCCGTGCACACACCTCGAAACCCAACAAAACTCACAAAATCTGATAACCCATTCAATTAAGAGTCCAACCATACTAATTTCACTCAAATTCAACTCCAAATTGTTGTTCAAAACTCAAAAATTCATATTATGAAACTTTAGGCCAAAACCCCAAATTTCCCTCTTTAAATCCACAATCCAATAGCTAAAATCGAAGATAGATTCATGAAATATAATCAAAATCAGGTAGAGAAAACTTACCCAAAGTTTTGTGGAAATTCTCCTCTCCACAGTCTCCCAATCTGAGCTCCAAAGTCCAAAAAAGAAGATAGAAACCACAGACCTCGAATTATAGGTTCTGCCCAGCGATTTTTGCATTTGCGGACAATTCGTCGCATCAGCGACCACCGCTTTTGCAGAAAAACATCGCATCTATGAAAAATGGACTTGCCTAGCAACCCCCGCACTTGCGTTATCAAACTTTGCATTTCCGAAGAGACTCGCACTTGCGCTTCCATTCGACGCACCTGCGCGTTCGCACTGGCGCCCTTTTCTCCGCTTCTGCGAGCCTGCTCATCCAGATCTCATTTCGCATCTGCGACGTCTTTGTCACTTATTCGGCCATCGCACCTACGCAATACCAATCGCAGGTGCGGAACACAAGAACCCGCAGCTGCAATATTGAAGAACATGATATGAAATCAATCTGAAACACGCCCGAGCCTCTCGAGACCTCATCCAATCATACCCACAAGTCACATAACATAACATGAACCTACTCGAGGCTACCAAACACATATAAAAACATCTAAATGAAGAATCACACATCGAATCGAAATCTATAAACTTTGAACATTCAAATTTCCAAAACACGCGCCGAAACGTATCAAATCATCCCGGAATGAACTCAAAATTTGCACACAATTCTCAAATGACATGATGAAGAAATTCTGATTCCCGTAACCACAATCCGAATTCGATATCCTCAAAGTCAACTTCTGGTAAAACTTATTACTTTCCAAACCTTCAAATTTCTAACTTTCTCCAATTTGTCTGAAACCTTCCAGAAACATCAAAATGCGAATTCGGGCATACGCCCGAGTCCAAAATCACCATCCGGACCTAACAGAACCATCAATACTCCGTTGCGGGGTCAAATTTACAAAAAGTGAAACTTGGTCAACTCTTTCAACCGAAAGCTTCGACAATGAAATTCATTCTTCCAAACCGATTCCGAATAACCTGAAAAACCAAAAACGACGATTCACATAAGTCATAATACATCATACAGAGCTACCCATCCCCGTAAACTATCGAGCGAAGTGCTAATGCTCAAAACAACCGGTTGGGTCGTTACAGTAATGCCACTCCTACAAGGATTTAACATTTAAGTTTCAAGTTTGACTATCGTAGGAAATTAAATGGAAGGAATGTGCTACAACGGTCTTACTGACCCGCTAAATCAATCTTGAGCCTCCCCCCCCCCCCCCCCC
>ML275988.1:0-58693 GCA_005239495.1 Nicotiana undulata
CTTTATTAGCAATGCTTGAAGGATTCTGTTGGGAATATGAAAGAAGGAAAAACATGTTATCGAGTTTCAGTTAAATGGTTGTCCCACTACTATCTCATTATGTCATGGGAATTGGTTGAAGTTAGCAAGTTAGTATTATATTTCGTATTAAATGATTTTAAATTGCTATTGCAAGTTATACGTTGGCTGGCCTAGCGGGGTCAACGTTAGGCGCAATCACGGCCTAAAGGGTGGTAATTTGGGTCGTGACAGATTTGGTAGCACATGCCTCAATTCTTCTCTTGCTTTGAGTGTTTTTTTACTCATAAATGCGCACGCAAAAATCAAGCTATATCAAATGAAATATTAATAGCTTGGAGAATAAATCATGATAATTCACTACTAGTATTATTTAAGACAAAATAATCACAACTATAATTTTTTTTGGTTTCCTACTGTTAAGAATCTTGTCCAGCCCAATATTAATATTACACAAATTGATGTTGGGCCGAGAAGAAGCAATTGGGCCAGGCCTTCACAGAGGTTACGTTGGGATCCCGGTTAAGGCACTTAGTATTTATTAAATAGTGTACAGTAACACTATCAGTAGGCGATCCAATTATGTGCAAAGGCATTTCTGGTATCTTCCCATCCCTAATTTTGTATCCTCTGCATTCTCATCCCCTTCTTCTAGGTTACTATTCTCCTATCTCTCTGTAACTTTCCTTTTGTATTTTGGTTATTAATTGAACAATCAATCTTCTTCTGTTATTGTGAGTGTTCATATATGGATGTTGTTACACCTACCTTGTATCCGTCCGATTATACGGATTTGCGTCGCATAAGGTTCCATTCGGAGAAGCGTTCCCTACCAAGAATATTTTCATACCCATATGATGTGAAATTAAATAGTAGTCTTGTGACATATACTTTAATAGAAAGACACAGTCACTATTCCTATCGTATAACAACATATCTCATCAATATCAGTCATCTCCTCTAGAAAGTTAAAGAAACAAGATAAAATGAATTGATATGACTTTTCAAAATTGGAGCTGAGAAATTAATCTCATTTCCTTATAAAGAAAAAAAATAGAAGGGAAAAAAGAAAATGGTTGTTTTATAAGATTGGATTGCCAGCTATTAGCCTGTTTGGCCAAGCTTTTTCTTGGGCCAAAAGTGTTTTTCTTGGCCAAAAGCATTTTTGGCCAAAAATTGAGGTGCTTGGCCAAACTTTTGGGAAAAAAAAATGCTTTTGGGGAGAAGCATAAGCAGTTTTGGAGAAGCAGAAAAAAATAGCTTCTCTCTAAAAGCACTTTTCTGAGAAGCCTTTTGAGAAAAATACACTTAGAAGCAGTTTTCAAAAGCTTGGCCAAACACTAATTACTGCTCAAAAGTATTTTTCAAATTACTTAGCCAAACACAAACTGCTTCTCACCAAAAGTACTTTTTCAAGAAGTACTTTTGAAAAAAGCACTTCTCAAAATAAGCTGATTTTAAAAGCTTGGCCAAACGGACTATGAGGGTGTTTGGCTAAGCTTATAAGCTGGTCAAACTAGCTTATAAGCACTTTTCTGCTTATCTACGCGTTTGGTAAAGTTAAAGTGTTTATAAGCCAAGTGCTTATAAGTCAAAAATAAGCCAAAAGCCATAAGCTGGTCACCCCCAGCTTATGAATTTTTAGCTTATAAGCACTTTAAGTTTGACCAAGATTTTTACTATTTTATCCTTAAAATATTCATTTTTAGAATAAAATTCCTACATCGATAATCACTACCTCAAATATTTTTTGCAACCTATACCCCCTCCCCCCTCTTCAAGTCTACAATTCTCATTGACTATGTAAAATAAACAAATTCTCTATTGCTTTGCATAATTATATCAATGTAATTGTGTATTAATCTTTGAATTGTATGTAATAAATGAGGACATATCAAATTTTTGGTGTATTATTTTCTAAGTGTTGTGATGATGAAGACAATGTTTGTTTCTCTTCAAATATTTTGTCCTATTTAGGTTTATTTTTTACTGAGAAACTTTTGTCAATTTATTAATTATTATAACTTATGATTATATGTTTATCATAACATAAATTATATTTATCATAATAATTATCTTATCTAGCACAGTTGTATTTAAAATAAAATGACAAAATAGAATATTTTGTATTTGAATCGATCTGGAATCTAAAGTTTTGACGAAATTACGCCCTTATAAGTGTAAATGGTTCTAAGGTTATTTAAGTCATTTTAACAGAAAAAGAGTTTATCAGCATTTTTTATCAAATACTGCAGCAACTTATTATTAATTTCAGCACTTGTATCCAAACACGTAACTGCTTATTTATTAAATCATCAGTACTTAAAAGTGCTTTTCAGCTCCTAATGCTTATCAGCTACTTCAAATCAGCTAATCCAAACGGGCTCTATATATCATGTTTCATATGCAAACCCCAGCCGAGAAAGTAAGAGAACCATCCATTAAAACAAGTATTCATTTTAGTCTTCAAATTATAAACTTTGATCTAAACAACTGTGCTTTCACTTTATGACTTGTCCGAACGAACAAGTCATTATGTCACTTCATAAGAAAAAGTAATCAATTATTACTCCTGTCACTTTCCTTCCTGTTGAATTTTCAAATTCCACATATGACCAAATTTAAAAACGTATAAATTAGTTTTCGTTGACTTCCAAAAGGCTCTTTGGTTAGATTTGTAAACTTGCGCACAGGGCCAAAACGGTAAAATTGTCATGTGGCACCCAGTTTGAACTTTGAAGAGTCCTGCACCAAAATGTGATTCTTTTAAACTCAAAGAAACAAAATATGTGGAAAAAATGAACAGTGACCATAATATATATAACGCTCTTTTAAAAGGCGCTATACCTTAACGGCCGTTTGTCCGGTTAAGTATTGCGCCCTTTTAAAAGACGCTATATTTGAACGTCAAAATAGCAGGAAGGTATAGATTTTCGATCCCCCCCTCCCCTCCACTAACAACGCAAAAAAGTCGAGCGGAGCCCACCGATCCCACAAAAAGTATAGATTTTCATACCCACATCCTAGCTAAGGCGTTATCTCGTAGTGAGTTGCTCGTTTCTGCTCCAAATCACCAAATATTCAACTTTCCAAAAACTTTAAATCGGGGTATTCCGACTTAATTTTTGTTAAAACTCATATAAAAATACATATTAGTTGTTTTTAGTGTGCTCTATGTTATTTTGTGATTGTTTTGCGGTTTAATTAATTTATTATTTTATATGAACTATAGTATTAGCGTGCTAAAATTTTTAGTAAAATAGAGAAATTATTATTAGTTGTTAAAAAAAATATTAATTAGTTACTTTTTGTTGTGGTATATGTATTTTTGTGATTGTTTTGTGATTAAATTAATTGTATTTATCATATTTAGATTATTTATTCACTAAAAGACTAGTAGAATAGATAAACTGTTACTTTAGTTTCCTGTAGTGGTGTCTTGTGGCGTAATGTAGTGCTTGTATTTGTAATGTAGTGTCTTTTAACGTAGTAAAATGTAGTGTTATTTAGTGTAGTATCCTTGTAGTTATAGAAATTAATCATTTAAGTATATGTTAAACCCAATAATACGACAAAAAAGCTTATAGTTCAAACACAAACTGTCTCCAATTCTAGTCAACAAACGTAAGAAAATAACATGAGAAAACAACAATATTTGTCAAACTAAGTATTTTTATATAAATATTTAATAATTAAATCTTGTATAGTTACGAAAATTAATTATTTAATTTTATTACAGTAAAAAATAAGTGAGTAACAAACAAACATATAAAATAATAAAATTAACATATTAAATAATAAACTAACATATACGATAACAAACTAACATATAAAGTAATAAACTAACATATTAAATAAGAGACATGTTGAGTAATAAATTGAGGAGATTTTCTCATCATGAACACAAGAATTCAAGATACCTTGGTGCTACTGGGCCTCAATATCGAGTCTGGAACCAAAATGTGAATATTTAATAATTCAATCTTGTATAGTTATGAAAATTAATTATTTAATTTTATTATGATAAAAAATAGGTGAGTAACAAACAAACATATAAAATAATAAAACTATATTAAAGTAACATATAAAATATAAAGTTATAATAAAAAAATGTATCAACCTAATTAACAATATAGTAAAAATATCGAATAAATTTAATATTAAAGGAATTGTAATATATTTAAGCAATGAAAAAGAAAATTAATGTAATTAATATTGTTCAATTTACAGTAGTCGTCATGGAGGTTTCGTCTTTGCAACCCAGACCTGATTCGCTAGAGCTACTGTTGCTAAGGGCCGAGCATATGTCTTCCTACATATGGGAGGGATAGTTATTGGCCCAAACGTTCCGCGCCAGAAGAGTAGGCAATATGTAGGACTTTCTTAGGGCCCAACATCTCCATACCCCTATAGTCAGACGTCTCCAGGATACGCGTTCTTATAGAATTGTTGAGATCGGTCGGTTGGAGCTGGATTGGTCGTTGATCACGGGTTTGATAGAGCGGTGGCGATCGGAGACATACATATTTCATTTGCCAATTGGTGAGGCCACTACCACGTTGCAAGACATGGAGGTTCTGTATAGGCTGTCGGTTGATGGACATCATGTTGCTTTGTCGTATGCCATCAGAGAGTATACGGGTTTGCAGTACCTCGAGATGTTGCAGCGGCTCACCGATTTCCAGCCAGCGGATGAGGTTGCTTTGATTGGGGCTAGTCGTTTGCAGTTGACGCCCGTCCGGCTGCATCTGGAGGCAATGCATGCTGACATCACAGATGATACACCAGATCTTCATATTAACCGGTACACGAGGTTGCTGTTGCTGCTTATGTTAGGAGCGGTTTTGTTTCCGAACACTTAGAGAAACCTAGTCAGCTTGAGATTTCTTTATAATATGGTTGGCTAGATGACTTACGTGATTACAGTTGGGGTGTTACTGTTCTCGGTTACTTGTACATGCAGATGTGTCGGACGAGCATGGGCACCCAACGAGACGTTGTCGGATTTTTGCCGCTACAGGTGAAAATATAGTCGAATATTGTCTTCATTATAACATACCTAGTAAAAATATACCTTAAATTTTACATTCACATTGTATATAAGGTTTGGGCATGGGAGCGATTTCTGCAGTTGCAGCTACCTCTACCACCCTTTGCTCTGGATGCACCACCTCCGTTTCTCCCTTTAGCTAGGAGGTGGGTTGATAGGCGAGGATATGGACGGGAGTACGAGGCTCGACATAATCTCCCCCGGGATTTGTTGGATTTGCTGGAGGGTGCATAGGTAAATGTATACTTAAGTTTACTTGGCCTGGCTTTATATGTGTTTCGTATACTCACGGTTCCTGTTTTTACTTAATAGTTCATTTGGAGGCCTTACAACGACGAGCTAATAACGGGAGGCCATAATGATTCTTTTGGGTATAAGACATCTGCTTAAACTTAACCAAGTCATCCGTATTTCAAAGACCTTTTGAAAAAATATTAGAACATCCATTTAAAAAATGCTACTAACATTTAACAAGTGGTTAAAAAGAGGCAAAAGGGTGAAGGTAGTTCAATAGATCCCCATGGAACACGTCTTAATACTATCGATCCCTACCTTAAAAAAAATATGCTAGGTTGCTACAATGACTTGGTTGATGACAAGTGGTATGGTGTTGGTGAAATGTACCAAATCTCTTTGTTCTTCCATATTCGTATGTTAAGATTTATTAAATTCTTATATCTATTTCAAATTTAGAATGGTATTTTGATAATTTAAAATTAAATAGAGCATATCATTATATAAGTTCATATTTATTTTTATATTTAATTCTTAAATTCGGTTAACCTTGAAAGTATACATCAATGTAAAATTATTGTCAGATGACTAAAAATTAACTATCATGTGTTACTAAAAAAATTCTTCTATAAGAATATTTTAATGTATCGTATATTTGTCGACTTTTTCAATTTATACTAAACATATACGTTACTTATAAAAAATTTAACAAAGTAAGAGTGAAATAATATTCATATAACAAAAAATCCAATAAATCCGAAACAATCAAAATCGATATAGTTTGTTTGATTTGGTTTTCATAAAACGAACCAACCCGAATTGCAATATTGAGTCTAATACTAAAAAAAAAACAGAAATAAATTCGTATAAATCTAATAGGTGTACTACGTTTATTTATGACAATCCAAATTGGTTGGTCTCAATCAACACACTCCAAACAACGCAAGCAAAATGAAAGCCAAATATCAAATGGAGTCAAAACAAATAAAAAAGATGACAAAAGATATCGGGCAAAATTTAATATTTTTAGAACAATTTACAATCTCTGTTTGTATAACACTCAGTCAAAGAGAAGATGAAAAAAAAGAGTGAAAAGACAAAAATGTGAAATTGATAATAACAAGTGTTGATCAAATTAAGCCCATTTGGCTAAGAGAGACATAAGTCCAGCACCAAGAAGAAGTGATATATTGGCTCCTAATTGAAGTTTTCCATTGCCTTGCATTCTTGGATGCATAAAATCAGCAGCCAAAAAATCAACTAATGCCATATAAATCAAGATTCCAGCTGATGCTGAATTAAATACTCCTTCCACAATAAGAGCAGTTGGACTGTTTTCATCGTAAGAATTTGTTATTCCTAATCCAATTCCAATTCCGATTGGAGTTGTGAGAGAGAAAAATAAAGTCATTATTGCCACTGCACGAGTCTTGAATTTTGCCTGTAAAATGGCAAAAGAAAAAAATAGATAAATAAACTATCATGCTAGTCTGACGCCAAACTATGATATCGGTCGTAGCTAACATATTTTGTCGCTAAATATGATAGAACGATAAATTTTCTATTTAGCTACCGAGTTTATTTGCCGGATCTACACTTTTAAGATCCTCTCGTAGAATGTAATATTTCATAAAAATATGAAGTGCATTTATTTTTATTTACTTTAAATAGTGGGTTGTATCACCTTTTTATCAAATGTTATTGAAATATGTCAATCATTTCTTTGTTCTACCATATTCATATATCAAGATTTCTTATATCTTTTTCAAATTTGAAATGATATTTCAATAATTTAGAATTAAATAGGACATATTGTTATTTTGATATCATATTGGTTTTTATGTTTAATTATTAAATTACCTCGAATGCATATATAAAAAAAAAATTATTGTTAGACGACTAAGAAAATAACTATCATGTGTTACTAAAAAAGATTCTCCCATATTAATAATTTATTAGACCATATGTGTGTCAATTTTTTCAATTTTCAGTAAACATATGCTCATTTCTCAAAACTTTATCTATAACTTTAACAAAGCAAGACTAAAATAATATTCATTTAATAAAAAAAATCCGAAAAAATCGAAAAACCCAACAATACCGAACCAATCCAAACTGATACTATAGTGTTGATTGACGAGATGCAAAGCGGAGTTAACGCGAGGTTGGAGGTTTGGAGACAGGAGTTTAAAGGTTTCAAATTGAGTAGAACCAAAACAGAATTTCTTGGAGTGCTAATTCTGTGACGGGACCCATGAAGCAGATGCAGAGGTAAAGCTTGATGCTCAAGTTATCCCCAAAAGAGCGAGTTTTAAGTATTTCAGGTCTATTATCCAAGGTAACAAGGAGATTAACGAAGATGTCGCACATCACATTGGAGCGGGATGGATGAAGTGGAGGCTCGCTTCCAGTGCTTTATGTGATAAGAACGTGCTGCCAAGACTTAATGGCAAGTTTTATAGAGTGGTGGTTCGACCGGCTATGTTGTATGGCGCTGTGTGTTGGCCAGTCAAGAACTCCCACATGCAGAAGATGAAAGTAGCAGAGATGAGGATATTGAGATGGATGTGTGGGTGTACTAGGAGAGATAAGATTAAGAAGGAAGTTATCCGAGACAGAGCGGGAGTAGCCTCCATGGAGGACAAGATGCGGGAGTCGAGGCTGAGATGGTTCAGACATGTTAAGAGAAGAAGCATCGATGCCCTTGTTAGGAGGTGTGAGAGGTTGGCCATGACGAGTTTGAGAAGAGGTCGAGATAGGCCTAAGAAGTACTGGGGAGAGGTGATTAGTCAGGACATGGCGTTGCTTCAGCTTACTGAGGACATGACCCTTGATAGGAGGGTGTGAAGGTCGAGGATTAAGGTAGAAGGTTAGTGAATAGTTTTTAGTTGCTCATCAATAGTCTTAGTAACACGCATGTCCCTTCATATTCTTATATTTTTTATTACGTTTTGTGGTTTTGTTCGCCTCATGTATTTTATTCGTTGTTGCTAGTATTTAGTACTACTTATCCTTTATCTCTCCCATTTTTCTCTTGTCTTTCCTCTTTCTTCCTTTCTTGCTTTCCACTTCTTCTTTATTATCCTTCCTAAATCGAGGGTCTATTGGAAACAACCTCTCTACCAATTAGGTAAGGGTAAAGTCTATGTACAAACTACCCTCCACAGACCCCACCAGGTGAGAATATACTGGGTTGTTATTGTTGTTGGTTTGATTTTGATAAAAGTAGAACCAAACCTATCCATCTATACCCTTAAACTAATAATGTACACACTCTATTGGTCCTCATTGACAAACGTAGCCAGCCTTTTCTGACTTCGAATGTCAAAAGCTTGGTAAGTAGGCATTGGGACAAAACCCCTCACATTCAAGCGTTTGTCAAAAGCTAGCTAATACCGGTGGGTAGTCATTCCATTCTCATACAACAAATGGAATGGACCCCTCTCCCCCCTTCCCCCACCCCACCCCCAAATAATCTTCAGGTAAACTTATAGCCTGCTTGGCCAAGTTCTCTAAATCCAAAAATAATTTTTTTTACAAAGTTGAAATATTTGGCCTAACTTTTAGAAGAAGAAAAAAATATTTTAAAGCATAAACAGAAGTAGTTTTGAAGAAGCAGAAAAAATAGCTTATCTCCAAAAGCACCTTTTTGAAGAGCACTTTTGAGAAAAATACACTTAAAAGTAGTTTTTATAAGCTTGGCTGAACACTAATTGCTTCTCAAAAGTGTTTTTCAAACTAATTTGCCAAACACAAACTGGTTCTCACCAAAAGTATTTTTGAGAAAAAGCACTTTCTCAAAATAAATTGATTTTTACGCTTGGCCAAACAGACTATTAGAGTTCTTGTATTATACATATAGACAGAGTCAGAATTTAAACCTTATGGATTTAAGATTCTAGTCCTTTTAAGTTATTGAATTCTACATTATTAATTTGTATATATTCAATGAATTCTTAAAGAAAATATTCAGTCTGTTTGAATCAAACCTATTGAATTCAACTGAACTCATAACTTAAACTCTAGTTCGGCCTCTAATTGTACATAGGACAAACGTGTAAAAGTCATGTGATATCCCATCTCATATTTAGTTGTGTTCAATGGATGGATTACATAACTAAATTTAATCATGAAACTCAATGTAACTTACGGTTAGAATATGATTTTTAGCTACACAAATTTAATACTCGATATATATGACATAAAATTAATCTTTATCCAATAGTGACAAATCGAAAAGAAACAATCTTTTTTTTTCTTAAAAAGTGAAAACAAGAAGTCATATTACCTGAGCAATGCATCCACCAAGTCCCATGCCTTCGAAAAATTGATGAAAAGTCAAAGCACCAACAAGAGGCCTAATAGTTTTGGGACTTTCAGAAGCACCCAAAGCTATTCCTATTATCACAGAATGTACTATTATCCCCAACTCCAAAACCTGCAAAATATTTAAATATATTATAATTCGGCGTTATAATATATGAGTTACGCTTAAAGAAAGAAGTGAGAATTCTTATCGATTCGTTTAATTTATTTGAGACGTAGTTATTATTATTGTACGATAATCAAGGGTGATAGTGATTCATTTTGTATAGTATTTGTTTATTTTTATTCGTTTTGAGAGTTTGAAAATATGGGAGAAGTGACGATATAGAGGAACAAATAGCTCAGCGCTCTGTTATTATCCAGAAAAAAAGTTGTATCCTGGGCCCATTCACTTTTTTATTAATGATAAGTTGAAACAGTATATCTATTTATAAATTCTCCATTATTTTTATACAATATAAAAAAAAAAAAAATTAAAATCTCCTTGCGATTAAAAATTGTCTATGTCCATGATAATGCCAAAGATTGCAACGAAATTATGCTTATTTTAAAAAATTTAAAGCTGGCAAATTTCAATTAGCAGAAAATAGATTGAATGGTTAAAGAGAATATAGTCAAACCTCTTTGTAACAATCTCGTTCGTTCTGAATATTTTTGAATGTTATAGCAAAGTGCAATTAATAGCTTTTGTTTAGATCCTGTATTTTGTATTGAAAAATCTATAAATGTAGAAAAATATTTAGCTTGGAACCCAGTCCGTTAATCTAGTTATTATTATATATTAACTTGAGATATTTTTAGGAACCCATAAACTTAAAATTTTGGATCCGGCTCTTGCAGTTATAGACAACAATATTATAACATATCATAAAAATTAGTTCCCAAAAAATGTTGTTATATAGGAATGCTATTATAGTGAGGTTTAACTTTAATATAATAAAAGAAAAAAAAAGTAGGGACTAAGAGACATTGAAGTTATATTATAGGATCTTTGTACAAATAACCGGCTGATCAATTTACTGTTTACTTTTCATAGCAATTTGCAGTTTAAGTGATTGGTTGAACGGCTATTTACCTGAGATACAACACGATAACGAAGGAGCTCGGAATCAGAATCACCAATCATTGATGTTGAACCATGTACATGGCCATGTGAATGAACATGAATATTATTTCCTTCTTCGTCTCCAGACTTAGCCACCACACCATTTTTCACAGCTTTATTCTTATAATACGAAGTCGCATAAGTATCCACCATCAGAGTCGCCATCGCAGAAACCATTGCAATAAATCCACTGAATGGAAAATTTCCCCACGGATTTTCTTTCAAACATGGCGACGTTAAACTTTCATATGCATCAGGTAATACATGTATAAACCCTGTTGATAAGATCACACCCGCCGCGAACGCTTTGATTATGAAAAATAAATTCTTTTCTGGACTCAAAGCTGGAATTGCTTTTCCTAGTACAGGAATACAAACCCCTAATGCACTGGCAACTAAAATGGAAGCAACTGCTACCATTTTATATTTTAATGCTTCGGTTTTGTTTCTTTCTTCATCTTCAGAATCACACGTACATTCGCCTAATACTATAGCAGGAAGAAGCAAGAGAATGTACCAAAAAACAACTTTTTCTAACTTTGCCATTGCTATGGATATAGAAAACCAAGAAAGAGTTGAAAGTTTGGTTATATATATAGAACAAAAAGTCATAAGTTGAAAATGAAATAAAGTATTCCTATTAAAATACGTTCATACTTGTTTTAAATTATGGATTCGTAGGAAACAAGAATTAATAATATGCCAAAATGTGAAGACATAATGTAGTCATTATACAGCGTACACCTCTCTATAACATATCTCTGTATAACGACACTTTACTATAAAATTCAACAAATTTTCATATTATGTTATAATATATGTTCTTTATAATAATATTTTTCTATAACAACAAAAAATATTCGAAACAAATAAAGTTATTATAGAGAGATTTGACTGTATTAAGCGAAAATGAAGGGATAGAGAAAGAATGAAAGAGAAGTAGAGCAAAAGAACAAGTCTAGCCACAATAGGAGTCCAAAAAAAATGTCGACATATATAGCTGCAAATCTTAATTAAGGAAACTGATATTAAGAGGAGACCAAGTCAGTCAAGATGTTGCTGTTGCGGCAAGTTTAATTAGTTTTTTACCTCCTCGTAAATTCCTCTTTATTATTGTTTTTTACAAATTAACCTCGTACAATCCTCTTAATTTATTAGCTGGCAGTTAATTAACTTATTTTTAGTTGGATCCTATACAAAGTTATTACTCCCTCCATCTCATATTATTTGTCGTGGTTTCTAAAAATACAATCAAATCTTTTTATAACATGTTCGTTTGTTCCGAATATTTTTGAATGTTATAGCGAATTGCTGTTATAGAAAACATATATTATAATAGAACATGAGATTTAGTTCCGGAAAATTTTGGCTTTTATAAAGAAGTGATGTCATATAAGTATGTTATTATAGAGAAGTGTGACTGTAGTTGTCTCAAATTATTTATCTTTTTGGAAGTTCAAGACAACACTAATTATTTTTTTTCTCATTTTACCCATAATAATAATCGTGCTTGAAGATGGAGATGACAAATAAATAGATTATTATGTCTTAAAACATAAATAAGGGTAAAATAGTCAAAAACTCTAGAAACATAATAGGTAATTTGAGACGGAGGGGGTATTCTTTTATTTTCTAATTAGATTGGTTTGATTAATTCGTTCTGATTAAATTAACTAATCCTGTGCATGCTAAGATGTTCTCGTCCATTTTTCTTGAATTTGTCGTTAGAAATATGTTAAAAATAGAAAAATAATCTTTTGAGAGGAGATTGAGGTTACCACGTTATCACTTGACACTTGGTGTTAGAGCAATTATATCGAAGAATGATTAATTGTATTTTCAGACTTCAGTTCCTACAGATTTATAGATGGCATTTACATTACTTTATGTTTCATTTAGGAGACTTCGTTTTCTTTGGTTTGTTGAGAAAATATCATCAAAACGCAGTATAGTACTATTAATTTTAGTCAACTGAATTTATTCCATAATTAAATTGAGGTCAAACAAGTTGATCAAATTTACCATTTTAAAGTTTAAACTATTATTTATATCAGTAGAAATTCAGGTAAGTTTATACTTTATGCTTTATCCATGCAAACAAATCATTTTGCTACTTAAATATCAAAAAAAAAAAAAAAAACATTATTATTTCACTTTTTCTTCCTGTTGAAAGAATGGGAACGAGGAAATAATGTCCTTTATTCACTTGCAATTTGACTATAAAAATGATCAAACGGTCAAACTTCTCTATAACAGTTTTGTTTATTCCGATATTTTTTCTGGTTAATATAGTGAAGTATTGTTATAAAAAATATATATTATAACATAATTTAAAAATTAATTCTAAAAATTCTTTATAGTGAATACTATCACATGAGAATGCTGTTATAAAGAGGTATAACTGTATACTAAACTGTATATTCTGTGCTTGAAAAGGAGTTTCATAAACTTCCAAAAGATTCTTCTACCAGATCAGTGTACTTTCTAGGCCAAATCCAAAACGCGTCCCTTAGCTGTGTCAAATCAATTATTTTCAAATTATATGCTGAAAAAAAAATTTATATGATCAAATCTTATCGGGCCAAAAATGATATTCTTCCATATATTGGTGTGTACCTATGTTGGAAAATGGTTTCAAAAAAATATGTTTCCATAAAATAAATTTATTTTCTAGTGTTTAATCAGAAAATATATTTTAAGAAAAATATTTTTCATCATAAGAAGAAAATGTCTTTCATAACTTCTAGACATATATCATTTTCTTTCACAATTATTTCAACTCTTAATTGCATATAACTGCTTTAATCAATACTATATTATTAAGGATTGCTCGATGCACAAGGCATCCGGCGTTTACACAGGGAAAGGGTCGCGCACCTTAAGGGGTGTGATGTAGACAACATAGTTAGCCCACAAAGTGGCATGACGATCGAAACTTTTTATATTTGTAGTTGCAAGTGTATATATATACTATTATTATTTTAAGAACGACTATACGATGAGATATTAAAAAAAAAAAAAGATAGATATTCATGAGTCTAGCATATAGAAGTCTTCTTTTCGTTTGTCTCTTGAAAATGAGGTGAAAATTCTTCCAAACTATGATGTGACTCTTTGTCACATCATAAGTCGCATTTTCCTTTGTTGTTGGGTTGTCTTGTAACCCACACAATAATTCGGCTATTAATGTCATTAAAGTTGTTCCCATACTTTAGTGTTGACTTTGACCAATTTGTATTTTTCCACATGATTTAACTACTTATATTAGCCCCACGCCACCTCATTATTAATGCTCTCGCCGTTTTATTTTACCTATTTTAAGTTGACTAGTCATCAAGTTTAAAGATGTAAAAAAAAAAAAAAAAAAAAAAAAAAAAAAAAAAAAAAAAAAAAAAAAAAATTGCGATCTTAAATTAAAGGTGTTTATTAATATATAGAAATATATATTTTTCTAAACTTATATTATTAAATATGTCATACTTTAAAATTAAGAATATAAAATGAAATGAATTAATAGTTATCTTAGCTCCAGGCAGCACTTCATGAACTCTAAGGCCGCAAATATTCATTAATAACAAATACATAGAAGCAATAACATCTCATGTTTGTTCCGAATCAAATAGTATCGCGTGAAATTGGACGAGAAGAATAATTTGTAAGTTAGTTTGAAATCCAATTAGAAATCAAATAGGGTCTATATGCATCGTTACTTTTTTCTACTTTCATCGAATATCCACAAGAATGTAATCAAATATAAATAATACAAGTGTAAAGTGTATGCTTCTTAAATTTGACAATCAATGTTGAATAGCAGGACCTCCTCGTACGAACATAAAGACTTTGTCACACTAAATTATGATTCCTGGTCCTATTAGGATTGTCCAATAGTGAAACTTTGTCACAATTAGAATCCAATTATGAATTATTAATGTTGAAGTTGTGGTTCTAAGTTTAACATTCACAAAATTTTGTCGCTATAATTAACTAGGATCATGTCCTAAGTCTTGGCATATCTTTTCAACTTTGTTTACTATTTTGGCTTCTTCGATCTCTCCCCATAAAACCAAAATATCATCCAACTTTCTAAGGACACCACACATTCTGAACACAATGTAACCCAGCCAATAGTATCAAAGCTGTTCCCATACTGCAGTGATGACTTTGACAAACCTAAAATCATTTGTTAGCACTAGAGAGACTGATGTGATTTAAGTTTTATGGATTTAATCTTTACAAATTTTAGTTAGGGATATACAAAGAATCAGAAAAATGCATCAAATCGATTAAAAAATCCGACTAGGTCTGGTTTGATTTGGTTTCGTATTGAGTAAAAAAATTCGAACCAAACCGACATATAAATATATACTTTCAAAATTTTGTATGGAATTTTCTTTAAAAAATATGTAGAAATATTTGGGATTCTCTTGCGAAATATTTAATAATATATGTAGTGCTCCATATTTATTAACCTTAACAACTTGTTCATAATGTATCGTATTGTATTGTACTGTACATGGGCGAACCTAGAGTAGGGCATACGGGTTCACAGGAACCCAGTAGCTTTTGCTCAGACTCTGTTTATATATTAAGAAGTTCATAAAATATCTATAAATATATCACCGTGAACCCGGTTATTATTACAAATTTACTTAAAGTCGATGTAGGAACCCATAAACTTCATGTCCTGGATCCGCCTCTAGTACTGTATCGTTTTATGAATGCAATGTTTGGATAGATTGTATCGTTTGCTGTTGTTTCATGATATCATGCACCAACAATATGAAGAATAAATTTGTAATTGTGAAGAAAAATTATGAGACGGGATAAACTTATTACATAAAAAGATGGGGTAAATGATAAAATAGAATTATTTAATAATAATTAAGGGTGAGATGAGAGAAAAAGACAAGATAACGACGCAACCACATCAAATCGGTCATTACATAAAGTGACTTGACATATTTTGTCGTTACGTAACGATGAATTTAACGATACAATACAATAAATTTTAGCATTAAACCCGTTTTATTCTTAAGTTATGTGTTCATATTGTTATATATTTTAATATGAATAAATTTATGCTCCGCGCCAAAAAAAAAATTAAATTCAGCAAACCTGATACCGATACATTGCATCCGCCTCTGCTTAGCACGATATTCATTAATAATATAAAAATGGCAGCAATAACATCTCATACTCTTCGTCTCTATGCCAAATCAAATGATATCTACAACAAGAAGAAAAAAGTAATTCGTAAGTCAATTGACTCAATTCTATATCCATTTTCAAATATATAACCTATAATTACTATTTGTAAAGTTGCCGGGCAAATTCTTAGACATGTGTCCATCCTCATAGTTTAAAAGAGTCGAAATACATTATTCTTTTCGTCTACTATCATAAAATATCCATAAGAAAATAATCACATAATCAATAATACAAACATAAAATTTATACTTCTTAGCTCTGGCTTTCATCAGAATGAGAATGAGGATGAGATTGATGAAAGTTGCTACTCCCTCCGTTCTAATTTATGTGAACTTGCGTGACTGGACACGAAGTTTAAAAAAAATGAAGACTTTTAAAATTTATGGTTCTAAATAAATCAAAAAAGGATCCAGAGTATTTGTGTGGTTATAAGGATATAATTGTAAGTTTAAGTTAAATAGTTTTCAAATTTAAAAAATGATCATTCCTTTTTAAACAGATAAAAAAGAAATATGTTCACATAAATTGAAACAAAGGAAGTATAACTTTATCCTAAGAGGACCACCTCGTATTAACATTAAAAAAAACTTGTCAACTAAAGTAGGATTACTGATCCTGTTAGAATTGTCCAATAGGGACACTTCCCATCGTAGAAACTTCATAATAAAGTCCTTGTGATGTAGACATTGAATAGAAATGCCTTGTCTCTACGAGTCCACTTGCCTTTACTTGGACCATGGAATTTTGTGGCTGAGGTAGCCTTGTGGATTGGAACACGCGTCCATTGATCCATTCGTCACCTTGCGGACGTTATTAACATGTGAGTTACACGCGCTTACTCTTTACAATATATATATTTTTTTTAAAAGCATACGTATTTTCTTTTTAGTGACCTCTTCCTAAATTTAGAAACAAATCATGAAAACAACCAATACTTTCTAAAATAATTGAGACAAGACTTAACAACAAGTTAACAAAACCAAGTAGTCATAGAAACATCAATGAGCATAAAACAATTAAGCCATGAATCAAATAAATTGAAAACAGGGAAGATATCATGTTTAACAGACAATTTAGTGGTGCATAGATACTCTTCACCTCACCTATATTTTAAACTCTCAATTTTATTCTTAATAAAACTTTTATAACCGCATAAATACCGTGGAACCCTTTCTGACTTGTTTAGAATCACAAATTCTAAAAAAATTCATAATTCTTTAAATTTCGAACCCAATCAAAAAAATTCACATAAATTGAAACGAAGAAAATATAGTTCGTGAATAGTATAGATGTTCAATAGGTACTACCTCCGGTTCAGGTGACAAATAGAAAGAGCCGCACAAGTTTACGAAACCGTTTATGTATTTGGCCTAAAAAAAAAAAAAATTAGAGGCGATGATGTTAGAGCATAAGGCATAAAAAGGGAAAACTTTAGTCTTAGTTATCGAAATACTGTTCTTCATCCTCGTCCTCTTCATAACAATAGTACTCAACTTCTTCATAATCATTGTTCTTATTTCCATTTTCCAGTAGACATTTTGATTGTTGGCCACTTACGAGTCATTACTCAGATACCACAGTTCACTGATGGTCAAAACCAAGGGTCAAAAGAAGTTTACATCAAAAGTTGTTGAAACATGAAAATAAGTTCACATCAGATTTGGCCTAAGTACGTTTTGATGATTGATAAAAAGAAACACATGCATGAACCAGGTCCATACACAAGACACAGGACACATGCAGATTCAAGCACAAGACATGCACGTGAAGGATATAAGTATAAGTGGTTAAATCCTATATCTTCTGAACGAAAAAGTTGCATATTTGATAAGGAGCGAGAATCTTTACTTGAAGAGAACTCTATCCTAGATAAGGGAGGAGTTAGAAGTTGAAGATAACTAGAAATCTTCCATCATGGAAGAGTATAACATTAGAACTCTAGTTAATCCTATTCTACTAACTCTATATATTTCAAGATGGTCTTATTTTACAGGTACACACAAAAAGCTGAGTTAAACGAGAGTTGAGAGCAAAATAACAAGGCATTTTGCAAGTAATTCCTATGTGATTCAATTGTGTGAACCTGAAGCTACATGAACCAGATAAAAAGACCAGTTCCAAGTGTCTGTCTTTTATTCTAGTTTCATTGTAGTATGACTTTTGAGTTATACCTTTCAGCTTTCTCTAAAAGCATTTGTACTAGGTACTCTGAGTGTATTGTTCAAGTCAGAATTAGCTTGAAATTGTTGCAACAACCTGAGGCTGGTACCCACAAAGAGTTAGAGGTAATCCTTAGGTTTACAAGAGTTTTGTAAACGCTGTTTTTGGCTCAGTGATTTAGTGAAGTGTTGGGGAAAATCCTGTTGGGTAGTAGGTCGTGTTTTTTTCACCTTTTGAGCCAGGTATTTTTCACGTAAAAATACTTGTGTTCTTTACTTTCTGCATTTATATATTATTCCGCAACTGTAGTATACAGAACACATAGAAGAACCAGGTCCTTATATAATTTGTGCACGCGAAAAATTGAACACCATATAAATCACTCCCTCTTGTGTGATATTGAAGTACAAAATATCAATTGGTATCAGAGTGGGTTATCCATGAAGAGGTAACACCTTAGGAGAAGATCAAGATGAGTGCACCACCTGAAAATTGGAAAGAGCAATCCACTTCTAGGCCACCACTCTTTAATGGTCAGTACTACTGGTAGAAGTCAATAATGAGAGATCACATACAGGGAGAGGACTATGAGCTATGAGACATTGTCCCTGATGGTCCATAGGCTACTTTGAAGAAAAATATTGAAGGGTAGATGTTCCAAAGACAAGAGTTGATTGTAATGTTGAGGATATGATGAAGTTGGAAAAGAATGCTATAGCCAAGAAGTTGTTTGTTTGTGGACGTGGTCCAGATGAGTACAACCGAATTCGAGTCTGTTCCACTTTTAAGAAAATTTGGGACACACTGCAAGTTGCCCATGAAGGAACAACGCAGCTGAATAGATCTGGAGGAACTCTACTGTATTCAGTATGAGTGCTATGAAGGATGGAGAAACGCTTTAGGAGCTGTATACAAGGTTCACTACATTGACAGATGAACTAAAATCTTTTGGATGGATTATCCCTGAAGAAGAGAGAGTTGAGAAAATACTCACTAGGGTCCTGCCAATTACTTGGGAAAGCAAGATCACTGCCATCCAAGAATCAAAGAATATTGCCACTCTCCCACTAAATAAATTGATTGGGAATCTTACTACCTATAAACTTAGGAGACAAACCATGAAAATAGATGTACCTAAGAAGGAACAGAGTTTGGCTCTTAGAATCACAAAAGGTTCTAATTTAGAAGATGATGAAATGACAATGATCACCAAAGACTTCAAGAAGTACCTAAGGAGAGGAAATTTTTCTTCAAGAAGTGTGTGAACACCCAATTTTTGCTCTGCATGGAAATTACTCCTAAAAATAATCAAAAAAATAACTTTTAGGAACTTCTTTATTTTAGTTGCATTTCATGCACGTTTAATATTTTAAAATCATAGAAAAATCATAAAAATTGTCACATTTTTTCATTTTATGTAATCTTAGGTTTAATTAGAATTTTTAAAAAATTAATTACCATTTAATTGATAGATTAATATATAAAAGTCACAAAAAATATAAATTAGCTTAATCAATTAGTTTATTTAATTAGTTAAAATGTTAATTAGTTCGTTTTGATAAAAGAAATTTAATTAATAGTAAGATCACTATTTTTGAAAGATAAAATTTGCCCTTTATCAAATTGGTCTAATTTCAAGGCCCAAAATCCCAAGCCCAACCAAATTCCCCACATCACAACCCTAATCCCCTCCTCTATATAATTGAGACCTAATTTCCCTAAAAATGGATCTGAAAGCCTTCCCTAGAAACAAAAATCCGCGTCCCTCTATATTCATCTTTTCCATCGAAAGACTCCTCCCTTACAAAGAAAGGAGCAACGACGCTTCTGATCTGAAAAGGTTTAATTCCACCTTCAAAATTGATCATTTTATTTCCTCAGGCTTTCCATAAAATCTCGAACCAAAAACGCATCCATGTAAAACTCGCAAAGTCATCTCTTCATCATCACAAACATTCAATGTTTTCTCCATAAAAAGTAGCTGAAAAATCAAGCCGAAACACATTTTTTCATTTTATGTAATCTTAGGTTTAATTCGTATTTTTAAAAAATTAATTACCCTTTAATTGATAGATTAATATATAAAAGTCACAAAAAATATACATTAGCTTAATCAATTAGTTTATTTAATTAGTTAAAATGTTAATGGTCGTTTTGATAAAAAAAAATTAATTAGTAGTAAGATGACTATTTTTGAAAGATAAAATTTGCCCTACTTTCAAATTGACCTAATTTCCGGGCCCAAAATCTCAGGCACAACCAAATTCCCCACATTCTAACCCTAATCCCCTCCTCTATATAATAGAGACCTAATTACACAAAAATTGGACCTCCTACCCCCAAAAAAAGAAGCCATTTTCCAACCCTATATCCATGTATTAGCAGACCATTCAAACAAGCAGGAGTCATCTCCCTTGAAAGAGGACGCCTCCATTTTCGTTTTCAAGCAGAAACGAGACTGCAGCTCTCAACCTTTCCATGGTTGCCACTGCCGGAGGCGATGACCGGCGGCAACCATGACATCGATGTCGCTGCCGTTCTTCTCTTCTTCCTTCACCTTCCATCTCTTTTTGAAAATCCGGCGAAACAGAGCTTAAACCCAGCAATAAACCCAGCTCCAAAAACACCTTCAAACCACCCTAAAACTCAGCTAAAATCACCATGAAAAACGCTGAAAGATCAGCCATGTAAGACATTCTCTGTTAGCTCCTGGCCCCGCCGAACGTTTCGCCGGAGTTCTGCCATGTTCGGCCAGTCCTCTTCCACTTGAAAACACCATTATTTCTCATACCAAAACCAACTTCTTTCTTCACCTAAACAACACCCAAAAACTAACCTCAACCCATCTGAAAATAGCCATGAAAACACTTGAGTTACACCACCATTTTTAGCTCCGAAAATCACCTTCATAATCATATAAAAACAACAACTGAATCACTGGTTTGCGAGGTCGATCGAGGTTGCAAGTTGCAACTTTTACGTTCAAGGCTCCGTCACAGGTTCGAAGTCCCAGTCGGTAACTCGTTTGGGTGTCGTCATTTCTTTGAGCACATGCTCCTTTGTATACGTCGCAAATTTGGCAATGAAGGTTCATCTTTCTTCTTTTACTTCCATATTGTTATTAGCTTCACTTTGTTATTCCCTCTCATTACTTGATTTGTTCTATGAATGATAGCATAATAGATTTAATTTATGTCAAATTATATATGACCGATGTCCATAAGTTGCGATGTTCTCTTTGCTGTGTAAGTAACTAGATCAACGAATGCTTGAAGCTGTGAGTTTTGTTCATTTACATGATAAATGCGGGCATGCTAATTTGATAGTTTGAAAATATCTTTTCTAACTCATTTGATGTTATCTTATCTGATCAATTGTGTTGATAGGCTACTGTGCCATTTTGATTTTTGAGAGAATAATAATGGGGATTTTCATTTAGTTGGGGAAGTAGAATGGACCATATTCTTTTAAGACAATCTGTTGGGTTTTATGCAAATTAGGAAGGATTCAGACTTATGGCACGTTATATGGGATTCCAAATAGCTAAACCACATTGTGACCTCCGATTATTTCATGTCCAAAATTTGAATGTCCATGCATTCTCAAACCTTAGAAAAAATAAATAATTTATGAATAATTGTAGTTTGCTTTAGGCGTGTTTAAATAAATTATCGTGACTATGGGTGCGTTTCCCGTGGCATAGTCATGATATATAATCTAAGTTCGGGTGTGCATTTCATGTGACCCGACTATAGCTTCGAATAATAATAAAACAAGCATGTCGTAAATCGCGGGTGCATTTCATGTGGTGCGATTTGCGACGTGTGCCAAACGACAAGTACGCGACACCACGATTTGCTTAAATAAATTCCATAATTCCATAAATATTAAAAGCGGTTAAAAAGGTTAAAAATGCACAATAGGCTAAAATACGTAAATAATCAGATAACTTAGGACAAATATTAATAGTTAAGCGACCGTGCTAGAACCACGGAACTCGGGAATGCCTAACACCTTCTCCCGGGTTAACAGAATTCCTTACTCGGATTTCTGGTCGTAGACAACTTAAAACAGAGTCAAAATTCCTCGGTTTGGGATTTTTAAAATAAACGGTGTCCCGGAGCATCGTCAAAAATCCGGATGGAGACTCTGAAAAACTAAAATAAATCCCAAATTCGAATAATGTCACTTAAAGTGGAAAAACTCCCTTATTACCCCTTCATTAATCCGGGGTAGTGGAAAAAGAAGGTGTGACAAAGTGGAAGCTACATCAAGGCAAGAGCTACGGAGAATCAAACCAATGATGGCTTCTACAAGTGTGGAAAGACTGATCACATGATCAAAAATTGTCATTTGTGGGAAATTAAATAGAAGAAGGAAAGAGTTGAATAAAGGAACACGAAGATGGAATAGGTTGATCCCAAGAAATGAAACAACAAAGGATCAACCAACACTATGGTCACTGCTCGGGGAGAAGGATCAGATGATGATGATGATGATGATGAATGAGCATTGATGGTTATTGGAGAATCTGATGAAGAAACCGCGGTAAGTGTCCATCTTAAATACAAGATTAAATTTTTGTCTAAAGAAAGATTATCTAAGTTATTACTCGAACTAATTAATGAATATGAGGATGTGAATAATGGAAAGGAACAACTACCAAAAAAATGTGTGATTTTGAAAGCTAAGTGCAAAAATATGGAACTTATGGCTTGTGAAACTGAAAGTGAAAATACTGTGTTGAAGAATCAGGTTGATGATTTTGCCTACCGTGGCTGAGATGATATGATGGGATGCCCTCAGAGGCTTGATGATATTATGAACACATGTACATATGCAGTACATGACATTCATAAGCATATGCATGACACTATAAGTATTTCATGATTTACAGAGTTATCCAGATTTACAGGTTGAGTCATTTACTCTATATTTCTTCCATCTCTTCTATGTACTTATTTATGTGCCTTACATACTCGGTACATTATTCGTACTGACGTCGCTTTTGCCGGGGGACGCTGCGTTTCATGCCCGCAGGTCCCGATAGACAAGTCGAGAGTCCTTCAAGTAGGCTATCAGCTTAGCGGAAGATGTTGGTGCGCTCTATTTGCTCCAGAGTTGCTTATTTGGTCAGTATGATTTAGACACGTACTGTTTGGTATAGCGGTCCCCTATCCCGACCTTTATGTTAAGTATGTACTCTTAGAGACTTGTAGACAGATGTCATGTATACAAATGCTTGAATGGCCTTGTCGGCCTATGTTTTGAGTTTACAAATGATCATGTTGGCCTTATAAGCCCGTATATCACATGTATAAGTTTTGTATTAGGTTGGGTCTTCCTATATTGAGTATTCCCCTATGTGTATTCTGGTTAGCCCATGACGGCTCGTTTGGCCCATTTGCCAATGAAAGTGTAATAAGAAAGATACGTTACGTTGGTACTCGGTTGAGTAAGGTACCGGGTGCTCGTCATGGCCCATCGGTTGGGTCGTGACAAAAGTGGTATCAGAGCAATTTTTTCCTAGGGAGTTGATCATGCCCAACTATGCCTTATAAAAGACAAAGCGGTCGTTGCAAATATAATCCGGTTTATAGTCCGGAGTCGAATCCTCAGGGAACTAACCTATCTATTACAACTCGTGGTAATGCTAATATAAGCTCAGACAATTTCCGGGTGCAAGATTTTTATCAATAAATATTGGGAATTTTTAACTAAAGTAAGACGATATTAAAACTAACAATATTCTGGGTTAAAGATAATTCAATGGTAAAAAGATCTAGGGTATTGATTTCCCCAATTGCCGGATTAAGTCTTAACTCTTTCGCTATAATCTCGCCGTAACACTCTATGAGGATTATGAGCTATGGGCTACTGAAATTGTCTCTCGATCAACTACGATAATTTACTAGAGCATTCTCTCGAACTACTCTAGCTGATAATTTATATTGCTCAAAATTATATCCCACCAAAGTTTCGTATCTCTAACCCCACTTTTAAATTCAAGTAATGAATCTCTTCAATTACCCAAAAGTGGTGTTGTTCAACAACAATCTAACCTAGTATTCTTTCTCAAGCAACACAGGGCAGTTAAACACGATTAATCAAGGGCCCATTCAATTAATCTCTATACAAAACGTAGTTGAACAATCAAAGAATAAACCCAACTCGATTATAACAAAATTGAGTCAAACTTCATCTAACAATTGGTTCCATCAACCCTAGACGGATTGTTTAACTACTCATGCTAAAATACAAAGAAATCATAAAATAATTCATCATTCCCAAAACAATGACAAAAGATGGAGAATAGAAAAACGCTAAATATAGCCTGGTCTTCTCACACTTGTTCTCCTCCCCAAAGTTGGTCTAAAACAAGCTTAAAACCTAGATATCCTTTCTTTTGGGAGAACTGGACCTCTTATAGGTTAAGTGGAATTGCCCCCGAGCTTCCAAATTTACCCCTAAACTTTCCGTGTGGTGGACGTGACTAGCGCGGCCATGCTAGTGGCCATGCTAAATGCATAACACACTATTGTATTGGTAAAAACGAGCTTCACACGTATGATAATTCTTGATGATTCAACCAGTTACGTGGACCAAGGAAAATATGACAACTGGATATGATTCTATAAGGAGGTGCGAGGCAAAGAGGCACGACACTATATACCTACGAGGTAATCAACTACAGGAAACTCAACTTGATTGAGACAAGGAAGAGACACGGTCAGAATGAATCCGGACAGAGCTACAGGCAGATTAAATGATCTTCAATTAACGATCCACACGTTACACAACTTTTACGCAACAATTACGGTTATTCTTTGTAACGTTACATTAATGTAATAATTAGTCATTAATGTGTTATCATTGCAAGAGGTAGACGTTATACTAAAGAATTCTCTATATAAGGGAATAGAAGTTAACTTGTAAGGGACATCCGCACTACAAACAGAATACACTTTACTTTTCTGTGCATCTTATTACTTATTTACTTGCTCATTCATAATTATCATTATTTCTTGATTATCAGAAACCCGTGTTCATCCTAAAAATAGCTTTAGGCAAGGGATCTAATTCTTTGGTTAAACAAATTGGTTCCGTTACCGGAATCTGATAATCTTTGTTTACTTTTCAAACGATATCCTCTGAACTATGTCGAACTCCAACGACAATAACCAGCAAAGAGATGGGACTTCATCACCCCCTGGATCCCCAAGAGGTTCAAAGGAACAATCCCAAGAAATATCTAACAACAACAACAACAACAAGGTTAATGATAATGATCAAACGGTAGAACAAGATCAAGTGAAGCAAATGATTGCAGAGTATGTGAGCCAGGCTCTGCAAGAATTCGCAAGGGGATTACCAGCGGCATCACTTGCTTCACTAACACAACCTCCCAATAATACCATCACCGTGGAAAATCGCCAATCTGGGTTTGTAATGTCACGACCCAAAATTCCCTTCGTTAGGTATCGTGATGGAACCTAGTCTTAGGGACTAGGTAAACCTAATGTTTCATTGAACCACAATAATAATAAAGGAAATATAACTGTCTCGTTATGAAATCTTGACAGAATTTATAATTTCCCAAAACCCGGTAAATACAAGTCATAAGCTCTACGAATCCTTCTGAAAAAATCTAAGTACAACTGTATAGAAATAATAAGTACAATTGAAATACAAGAAGGTGACTCCGAAGCCTGCGAACGCAACAGAAGGTTCAACTTGAGTCTCCTCAGCAAAGATCCACACAGCTAGCAACAGTCAATACCTGGATCTGTGCAAAACAAAAATGCACAGAAGAGTAGTATAAGCACACCACAACGGTGCCCAGTAAATATCAAGACTAACCTCGATGAAGTAGTGACGAGGCCTAGTCCAGACACCCACTGGTCTAATAAGTGAAAAGACATAATTATAATAGTGGTGAAATCATAATATTTATCTAAAGATTTTTCGATAAAGCTAACAGTACGATAGGGTAATACAGAAATGTATTCAGCAATTACGGTCAGCGAACCGTATAATTAAATATGCGCAACGAGAATAGAAGGAACGCAAGTCAAATGTCGGAAATCATAACCCCATAGAGCGCTGGCAACTCAGCACTGCATCAATTTATTCACGTCAGGCCTTAGCCAATATACTCAGTAAAGCTGTCAAAAGTTTGAGTGAAAACCTTTAAATCGTGATTTTTATATTGAAAACCTTAAGATGATAATTGATTTGAAAAATAGGGAAGGGAATTCTTCCTTGAGCAAACTTTTTTATGAATGTACATATATATATATATATATATATATATATATANGAGTGAAAACCTTTAAATCGTGATTTTTATATTGAAAACCTTAAGATGATAATTGATTTGAAAATAGGGAAGGGAATTCTTCCTTGAACAAAATTTTATGAATATATATATATATATATATATATATATATATATATATATATTTGTAAAGAGGAAACCTTTAAGCATAGTCCCTTAAAACACGAAATGTTCAAATATACTTTTCCAAATAATGCTTTTCAAATATCATTTGTTCAAATATGCTTTCCCAAATACTGCTCATTCAAATATCATTTTCCCGCAAGACAAATACTTTTCAAATATACTTTCAAAATAGCAGTCCTTCGGACATAACTTTTCTTGGAGAAAATTGCCTTTCAGCTATACATTTCAATATATGTATATGTGTATATATGTATACTTGTCAAAATGCATTGCAGAGGGAAAGATCTCAGGTCTCAGCCCGCAGTCCCAATGTAAAAATGCAATGCAGTACAGGGGAAAGATCACATGTCTCGGCCACAGTCCCACTGTTAATATGCGATGCAGTACAGGGGAAAGATCACAGGTCTCAGCCCGCAGTCCCACTGTAAATATTCTATGCAGCGCAGGGGAAAGATCACAGGTCTCGGACCGCAGTCCCACTGTAAATATGCAATGCAGCGCAGGGGAAAGATCACAGGTCTCAGCCCACAGTCCCACTGTAAATATGTGATGCAGTACATGGGAAAGATCACAGGTCTCAGCCCGCAGTTCCACTGTAAATATGCTATGAAGTACAAGGGAAAGATCACAGGTCTCAGCCTGCAGTCCCACTGTAAATATGCTATGCAGCACAGGGGAAAGATCACAGGTCTCGGCCCGCAATCCCACTGTAAATATGCAATGCAGCGCAGGGGAAAGATCACAGGTCTCGGCCCGCAGTCCCACTGTAAATATGCAATGCAGTGCAGGGGAAAGATCACAAGTCTCGGCCCGTAGTCCCACTATAAATATGCGATGTAGTGCATCAGAGAGAACGCAACCAGAGCACAACACAAACAATCAAGGCAAAAATGCAGGGTACGATGAGCAGTTCAACACGAGAACTTAAACCATAATAGTGGCAGAAACTCACTCATGAAAAGTAACCACTGAAGGGAAAACCAAGCACAAGGAAAACAATGTAACGAGGGGAAACATAACAATTATAGCAGTGGTTCACAATATTTAAATCAATAGATAAAGAACCACTTATCCCGGCAAGGGAAAAACAGCTATAACCAATCTCGCCTAATAATTTACTTCACGGAACAATCTCAGCTTAAGCAATTATTCAACAATCGGAGGTACCAAGGAAATACCGCTAATATGGGTGATGGTCAGCTATACCTGAGTAATATGTAAGGCAAATCATGTAATCATCATGTACGACTCAAGGGCATGCTTGACACCAATCCTATATATATTCCAATTCCTGGTAACAATTATATGTCTAGATGATACTAATTCTAATTAATAGGCAGCTTGTGAAGAAAACATAGTATACGGTAAGGAAGGGAGATATTCAGCTAAGTCCGGTTAAGATCAAATAGTCATCAAAGAGGAATCGAAGTAAAAAAAAAAATCTAATCCAACAGAGGAAGATGAAACTAGCAGTCAGGAACTCAACCATAACAGTTACCACTTTATACGCAGGAAATATAGGAACCTAGTAAATCCTAAAAGGCCAACCTATTTGCAAATAAGTCCGAGTACGAACTTGTCACCTCGCGTACTCGGGCTACAATCAACATAGATGACTCAAATCCTAAGGGGTAGTTCCCCCACACAAGGTTAGGCAAGATACTTACCTCGTTTCGCAACCAAATTCAAGATTCCAATAAACCTTTGCCTCACAAATTCGTGTCCAAAAGATTCAAATCTAATCACAAACAATTCAATATACTCAATACGAATCGTAGGAATTAATTCCATATAAAATTACTAATATTCCAGATTAAAATATGAAATTCATTTTAAAATCAACGGCGGGACCGATGTTTCGAATCCCAGAAAAACTAACAAAATCCGAACACCCGTTCCGATACGAGATCAACCATACAAAAAATTTTGAATTCCGACATCGGATGACCTTGCAGATCTTTTAAAGTTTTGAAGACTTCTACCATTTTCAACCCAATCTTTACCTATTTAAATTCAACAATCTTCCCACAACCTTATTGTTACAAGCATGTATAACTAGTACTTTCACACCCAAGAATCATTCTCCTAATCCTCCATCTTTACCCAAAAATCAAAATTAAGGACTAGGGTATGGAATCCTTACCTCTTAGATGAAGATTTTGTGATTGGGTTCCTTGATTCTTGAAGATTGATGCAAGATTGGATGGCTTGAATGTTGGGTTTCCTCCACATATCTCTAAAATGGTCTCATATCTCTCTAGAATGCTCAGAGAATCACCCCAAAATAAACCCCAAAGCCTATTTATCAAAATGGGGTCGGGTTATGAAAATAGGAAGATTAAGCCTCCGAAACAAGGTCTGCGATCGCATAATGCGTCGCAGAATGGGTATGCGGACCGCATACGCGTCGCATAACTCGGTGCCCAAAACTGGGCAGTTTTGGAGCACTCTGCGACCATTTTTGCGGTCGCATATCAAGTATGTGGACCGCATACTTGATATGCGATCACATAATCACTCCCACAGGAAAGCATTTTTCCAGCTTTTGATAATTGGATCATAACTTTATGTAGGAATGTCCAAATGACAAACGGTTTGAAGCTTGAAAACTAGACTCAAAGATCTTTAATTTAGTAGGCTATACACCATATAACACTTCATATATTGAGAGCTATGCTCGTCCAAAGTAGGGTCTTGTGCGCATTCTCTTGGAATTTTAGTCTATTATGCAATTTTCCAACTTTGCTTGGACTTAGAACTTTACTTATACCCCATATATCTTATAATATTCCTCGTACACTTATTATCATATTAAATTGGTATCCATCATCTTAATCGACCTCGTCCGCACATAAAATAATATAATTATAACACGTCAACTTTCTAATTTCGCCAAAATTTGCCGAATTGTTCTACGGACTAACAAATCCAAATCCGAACATACTCCTATGTACGAAAGCATCGTACGAAGCTGTTGGCGTTAACCAAAACTCATTCCGAGGTCGTTTACTCAAAAGTCAAACCTTCAGGCAACTTTCTTCATTTAAGCTTCAAAATTTGAACATTCTCTCCCAATTCGACTCCGGATTATCCGGAAACGGAATCTAACCACGCACACAAGTCTATATACATAACGAGGAGCTGATTACGATCTTATACCACCTAACGGATCTTAAACTCTCAAAATGACCAGTCGGGTCGTTACATGCTCCCCTCTTAAAACCAACGTTCGTCCTCGAACGTGCCAAGATGCACCTTGAACTCATCCGATCACTGACTGCACACTTCCAACACACACCAGTGGGTGATCCCACGTCCCCCAACCTCTGTAAGCCTGATGACATCATCACAACTGTAATTTAGCATTCCTATCACCACCGATAAGCCTCATATCTCAATTTCTCACCTTATACTCATTTCCAAAAGATCTGATCCTAAATCTATATCCGGCATTAGCCTCAACCAGCTGTATTTACTTATGTCTATACCCATAAGGCACGACCACACAATGTAGCACATCGCACTCAGGCTCAAATAGCAGTTTCGATCACAATAGCTGCCCGAAATCAACTCAACATTGGCAATTGGCCACACATATGGAAGAACTCTGCTCCAAACCCCACAATACTGATAGGATGCAATAAACATGAAGACCTCCTTATTAGGCACCCATATCACCAAGCCATAGCTAACGCCACCTGGCACACATCCCGCAAGCCTAAACTAAATAAGCACATAACGAATATGAATGAATATGAAAAGAGAGACATATAAGGGAGCTATCAAACAAGCCCACAAGCATACTCTCTATCGATATTGACTTACCAAAAAGCAATATAACAAGGAAGAAAACAAAGCACATGAACAATTCACAAGGGTCTCATCCTGATAAACAATTTCCACCGCGGTACTCGACTCGGTCTAAATATATCAAATCACAAATATCACGAAGACTCGCCCTCATTTCTAAATCTCATACTGAAAGTATATCATGCAAATAGAAATTTCTCCCTTAACTCATCTCAGCTGATAGAAATCATAATACTAACTGAACTCACATCTCAATGGAGTATCAAATCACAGCTAGTAAACAAAATACTTATGAAAATCATATAAAGCTCACCGTAATGGAAAAATAAGACTCACCTCTAGTTTCACTACTAGCAAGTATGAACAAAAACACGGTAGACACAACTACTAATCATAGAACCTCCCAACAGGAGCAAGCACAAAAATAGAGTGCAAAACATGAAACTCACTCATAAATGAAACGGCAAATAAGGGAAACTCGTCCCGACCAACAAAAATATAGTGAAATACAATGGTAACCCACTTTAGCACATCACAACATACCTGGGTGATGATATCTGGCACACGGCCTCTAGCCTACAATATGAAACACATCGACGGGTCGGGCCTCCCCCTCTTGGGCGCCCTCTACTCACTTGAATACCCTGCTATAACACACTTACCTGAATCCTGGAGTAAATCTCTCGCCCTGTGGCTACTATCTCCATACTTAAAATAACATCTCTGCTGACGTGGCTATGGAAACCACCCAATACGGGTCCTTTAAGACCCAGGGGTACCTGAGAACTCCCATGCGAAGCTGGTAATGCAACTAAACTGGTTGACCCACAAAACCTCTATCGTGACGTACTCTGCCTCCATAATAAGGATCAGTAGATCTCTCCGGCCTATGTGCCTTCTGACTGAAGCAACCAAGCGAGGTATATACCTGGCCAACTCACTGAATCCGACGACGTACTCTAATAATGACATAGTGCTCTGATGCAACTGCTCAACCTCCGTGCGCCGTGCATCTCGGAGGGATTGGAGTGCAAACTCCCTCGAAACATCTTTGAAACCTGCATCCATGCAAGGGAAACTGACTTGGCTGGGCTACCCAACTCATGTGCTCGCCACCACTGACAACCCACTACTCTGAACCTGAGACATGACAAAAGCAATCCTTCTCGTCTCTACAATACCCAAGGTACGAAGAATATAATGACACTTCCCCCGAGAACCCTGGCATCATCGGTCGCCAATCCACTGAAAGATAGGAGGGTGGTACTTCTCGTACCTCTAAATTTCCAAGGTGTTCTTCCCCCGATGCTACTGCCCTAACTACGGGCTGAACGGAAACCACATGTTGTGCTGCCATGACAACTAGGA
The DNA here is from genome assembly GCA_005239495.1 of Nicotiana undulata. Taxonomy (NCBI): domain Eukaryota; kingdom Viridiplantae; phylum Streptophyta; class Magnoliopsida; order Solanales; family Solanaceae; genus Nicotiana; species Nicotiana undulata. The sequence continues at coordinate 31,744 of ML275988.1, forward strand.
CCTGACCCACATGGTCTTGCTGCTCTGGAGTGCAGACGGTGGGAGTCTGAACTCCTCTCAGATCTGTGAAGTGGCTGGTGCACCCGGGATCAATCCCTCTTGAGTCACTGTACCAATCATACTCAAACTACACCCAGGTTTTCCTGAAACCCGGGGTAGCAGCAGGTACCTCCAGTACCCGTTTCCCCCAACTAGAGCTACTGCGACTTCTCAACGGCTACTCTGGTAGACATCTTAACTTCTTCACGTGCTCCTCGTCGGCCTCCGTCTCTGACCCTTGCGACCCTTGCTTTGGGGTAACGTCATCAGGGACCGCAGTTCGTGTCCTCACCATCGGTGAGAGAATGGATCGAAAATTTTAAATTTCAGGGTCAATGAACTCGCACGATAGGAATGAAAGAAGTGAAATCGTCCTAATAGATCCGTAGCCTCTTGAAGATAAGTACAGACGTCTCCGTACTGATCTGCAAGACTCTACTGAACTCGCTTATGACTCGTAGCACCTATGAACCTAGAGCTCTGATACCAAGTTGTCACGACCCAAAATTCCCTCTATTAGGTATCGTGATGGCACCTAGTCTTAGGGACTAGGTAAGCCTAACATTTCATTGAACCACAATAATAATAAAGGAAATATAACAGTCTCGATATGAAATCTTGACAGAATTTACAATTTCCCAAAATCCGGTAAATACAAGTCATAAGCTCTACCAATCCTTCTGAAAAAATCTAAGTACAACTGTATAGAAATAATAAGTACAGTTGAAATACAAGAAGGTGACTCCGAAGCCTGCGAACGCAGCAGCAGGTTCACCTTGAGTCTCCTTAGCAAAGATCCACACAGCTAGCAACAGTCAATACCTGGATCCGTGCAAAACAAAAATGCACAGAAGAGTAGTATGAGCACACCACAGCGGTGCCCAGTAAGTATCAAGATTAACCTCGATGAAGTAGTGACGAGGCCTAGTCCAGACACCCACTGGTCTAATAAGTGAAAAGACATAATTATAATAGTGGTGAAATAATAATATTTATCTAAAGATTTTTTGATAAAGCTAACAGTACGATAGGGTAATACAGAAAGGTATTCAGCAATTACGGTAAGCGAACCGTATAATTAAATATGCGCAACGAGAATAGAAGGAACGCAAGTCAAATGTCGGAAATCATAACCCGAAAGACCGCTGGCAACTCAGCACTGCATCAATTTATTCACGTCAGGCCTTGGCCAATATACTCAGTAAAGCTGTCAAAAGTTTGAGTGAAAACCTTTAAATAGTGATTTTTATATTGAAAACCTTAAGATGATAATTGATTTGAAAAATAGGGAAGGGAATTCTTCCTTGAGCAATTTTTTTTATGAATGTGTGTGTATATATATATATATATATATTTGTAAAGAGGAAACCTTTAAGCATAGTCTCTTAAAATACGAAATGTTCAAATATACTTTTCCAAATACTGCTTATCAAATATCATTTGTTCAAATATGCTTTACCAAATACTGCTCATTCAAATATCATTTTCCCGCAAGACAAATACTTTTCAAATATACTTTCAAAATAGCAGTCCTTCGGACATAACTTTTCTTGGAGAAAATTGCCTTTCAGCTATACATTTCAATATATGTATATGTGTATATATGTATACTTGTCAAAATGCAGTGCAGAGGGAAAGATCTCAGGTCTCAGCCCGCAGTCCCAATGTAAAAATGCTATGCAGTACAGGGGAAAGATCACAGGTCTCGGCCACAGTCCCACTGTAAATATGCGATGCAGTACAGGGGAAAGATCACAGGTCTCAGCCCGCAGTCCCACTGTAAATATGCTATGCAGTACAAGGGAAAGATCACAGGTCTCAGCCCGCAGTCCCACTGTAAATATGCTATGCAGCGCAGGGGAAAGATCACAGGTNTGCAGTCCCACTGTAAATATGCTATGCAGCATAGGGGAAAGATCACAGGTCTCGACCCGCTATCCCACTGTAAATATGCAATGCAGCGCAGGGGAAAGATCACAGGTCTCGGCCCGCAGTCCCACTGTAAATATGCAATGCAGTGCAGGGGAAAGATCACAAGTCTCGGCCCATAGTCCCACTATAAATATGCGATGCAGCGCAGCAGAGAGAACGCAACCAGAGCACAACACAAACAATCAAGGCAAAAATGCAGGGTACGATGAGCAGTTCAACACGAGAACTTAAACCATAATAGTGGCAGAAACTCACTCATGAAAAGTAACCACTGAAGGGAAAACCAAGCACAAGGAAAACAATGTAACGAGGGGAAAACATAACAATTATAGCAGTGGTTCACAATATTTAAAACAATAGATAAAGAACCACTTATCCCGGCAAGGGAAAAACAGCTATAACCAATCTCGCCTAATAATTTACTTCACGGAACAATATCAGCTTAAGCAATTATTCAACAATCGGAGGTACCAAGGAAATACCGCCAATATGGGTGATGGTCAACTATACCTGAGTAATATTTAAGGCAAATCATGTAATCATCATGTACGACTCAAGGGCATGCTTGACACCAATCCTATATATATTCCAATTCCTGGTAACAATTATATGTCTAGATGATACTAATTCTAATTAATTAGGCAGCTTGTGAAGAAAATATAGTATACGGTAAGGAAGGGAGATATTCAGTTAAGTCAATCAAGATCAAATAATCAGCAAGAGGGGAAGTCGAAAGCAAGAAAATCTAATTCAAACAGGAGAAGATGAAACTGGCAACCAGGAAACTCAACCATAACAGTTACCACTTTATACGCAGGAGATATAGGAACCTAGGAATCCTAAAAGGCCAACCTATTTGCAAATAAGTCCGAGTACGCACTCGTCACCTCGCGTACTCGGGCTACAATCAACATAGATGACTCAAATCCTAAGGAGTAGTTCCCCCACACAAGGTTAGGCAAGATACTTACCTCGTTTCGCAACCAAATTCAAGATTCTAATAAACCTTTGCCTCGCAAATTCGTGTCCAAAAGATTCAAATCTAATCACAAACAATTCAATATACTCAATACAAATCGTAGGAATTAATTCCATATAAAACTACTAATATTCCGGATTAAAATATGAAATTCATTTTAAAATCGACGGCGGGACCCATGTTTCGAATCCCAGAAAAACTCAGGAAATACGAACACCCGTTCCGATACGAGCTCAACCATACAAAAGTTATCGAATTCCGACATCGGGTGACCTTGCAAATCTTAAATTAAAGTTTTGAAGATTTCTACCATTTTCAACCCAATCTTTACCTATTTAAATTCAAAAATCTTCCCACAACCTTATTGTTACAAGCATGTATAACTAGTACTTTCACACCCAAGAATCATTCTCGTAATCCTCCATCTTTACCCAAAAATCGAAATTAAGGACTAGGGTATGGAATCCTTACCTCTTAGATGAAGATTTTGTGATTGGGTTCCTTAATTCTTGAAGATTGATGCAAGATTGGATGGCTTGAATGTTGGGTTTCCTCCATATTTCTATAAAATGCTCTCATATCTCTCTAGAATGCTCAGAGAATCACCCAAAAATAAACCCCAAAGCCTATTTATCAAAATGGGGTCGGGTTATGAAAATAGGAAGATTAAGCCTCCGAAACAAGGTCTGCGGTCGCATAATGCGTCGCAGAATGGGTATGCGGACCGCATACGCATCGCATTACTCGGTGCCCAAAACTGGGCAATTTTGGAGCACTCTGCGACCATTTTTGCGGTCGCATATCAAGTATGCGGATCACATACTTGATATGCGATCGCATAATCACTCCCACATGAAAGCATTTTTCCAGCCTTTGGTAATTGGATCATAACTTTATGTAGGAATGTCCAAATGACAAACGGTTTGAAGCGTTGGAAACTAGACTCAAAGAGCTTTAATTTAGTAGATTATACACCATATAACACTTCATATATTGAGAGATATGCTCGTCCAAAGTAGGGTCTTGTGCGCATTCTCTTGAAATTTTAGTCTATTATGCAAGTTTCCAACTTGGCTTGGACTTAGAACTTTCCTTATACCCCATATATCTTATAATATTCCTCGTACACTTATTATCATATTCAATTTGTATCCATAATATTAATCGACCTCGTCCGCACATAAAATAATATAATTATAACACGTTAACTTTCTAATTTCGCCAAAATTCGCCGAATTGTTCTACGGACTAACAAATCCAAATCCGAACATAAGTCTTAGTCCGAAAGCATCGTACGAAGCTGTTGGAGTTAACCAAAACTCATTCCGATGTCGTTTACTCAAAAGTCAAACCTCCGGTCAACTTTCTTCATTTAAGCTTCAAAATTTGAGCATTCTCTCCCAATTCGACTCCGGATTATCCGGAAACGGAATCTAACCACGCACACAAGTCTATATACATAACGAGGAGCTGATTACGGTCTTATACCACCTAACGGAGCTTAAACTCTCAAAATGACCAGTCGGGTCGTTACAGGTAAACTTAGCAAGGCAAGACACTCCTAATGAATCTCGCAAAGCGAGACCAGGTATGACTAATAACACTGAATTAAAAAATTTATTACTAACCTTGCAGAAATAGGTGATGGAACAAAATGATTGAATCGAGCAAATTCCTGGAGTACCACCTGTTATCAAAGGCATTGATGTTGATAGATATTCTCAACAACCTTGGAAACCAAGCGCAGCACCCTTGCCTATACCCAAGAAGTTCAAAATGCCTGATGTTCCCAAATATGACGGGACAACTGACCCACGCGACCATATGACTACTTTTACTATCGGAATGAAAGGCAACGACTTAACAAAACAAGAGATTGAGTCAGTCTTAGTAAAAAATATTTGGAGAAACATTTACCAAAGGAGCATTAACCTGGTATTCTCTTCTCCCTGAAAACTCTATTGATTCTTTTGCTGAGCTTGCAAATTCTTTTATAAAAGCACACTCCGGTGCACAAAAAGTCGAGAAAAGAATGGAAGACATATTCAAAATAAAACAAGGAGACACGGAACTACCCCGTGAATTTGTAGACAGGTTCCAGCGAGAAAGAATGTTACTACCAGGGGTGCCTGATAATTGGGAAGCCATGGCATTCGTGAGCAATCTAAATGACAAAAGTATCAAAAGCCACGAGAAGACTCAAGGAAAGCTTGAGAGAATTCCCATCTACGACATGGAATGATGTTTATAATAGGTACAGTACTAAACTTTGGATAGAGGAAGATACCATTGCTCGTTTGAAAGATAAAGATCTTACCAGATCCAGACGCTCCGAATCATATAGAAGATCAGGTCAAAATAGGAACGATCCTTATATGGGACCCTCGGGACGTGAAACTCGTCCCAGGTTCGAAAACACTAGGTCAGAATATACACCACCCAGCAGAGATGCGGTCTCATCTTCATCTAGATCCAGAAAGGATCGAGATGAACGACCTAGGGGTAATGCACGAATTGGGGATCACACCTTCAATGTAAGTACCCCCGAACTAGTTTCAATATTAAGAAATATGGGAGATAAGGTTAGATGGCCCAAAGAAATACGGTCAAACCCAAATAAAAGGAACCCAGATTTCTGGTTTGAATTTCATAATGATCATGGACACAAGACTGCAGATTGCAGATTTTTACAAGGTGAAATAGAGCAATTATTGAAATATGGCTACTTAACAGAATTGTTTAGTGATAAAGGTAAGCAGGCATACATGAAGAACAGGCAGGAACCCCCGAAACCACTGTCTCCAAAAAGAACTGTCAACGTGATACACAGAGGTGAAGAAGTAAACGAAGTGGTTTTCAAAACAACCACGAAGTTCATAATTACACACGAAAAGCGGGTTCGAGAAAACCCGGATGCAGGCAATATAACCTTTGATGATGCATAATTCGGCGGACTAATGCTCCCCCACAACGATGCTCTAGTAATATCCTTACTCATTCATGACACTAACGTTAAAAGAGTGTTGATTGATCTAGGTAGTTCAGTCAACATCATTTTGCTAAGAGTCGTGAAAGAAATGCTATTGGGAAATCAGGTGATCCCAAAGGCACGAGCCGTATTAGGGTTCGATAACTCTACGGTTATAACCAAAGGAGAAATTGAACTTAGCACTTATGCCGAGGGAGTAAGAAAAAATACCAGATTCCAAGTCATCGATACTGACATGGCTTATAACGTAATCATGGGAAGGCTATGGATCCACGACATGAAAGCAGTACCATCTACATTACATCAGGTAATTAAATTCCTTTCTGAATGGGGAATTCAACAGATTAGGGGTGATCAGCAAACCTCTAGGAATATAAATTATGTGGTACATTATAACAAAAAAGTATAGACGGAAGGATCAAAAGATAGAGAAATCTCCCAGGAAGAAGTTGCCACCAAACAGGTATGGAAGCAATTATTACCCAAACATGTACGGAAGAAGCTATTGTTCGAATAGGTACCGAAGAAAATAGTCACGAGAAGGTAAACCAAGTTACCACGGAAGATGAATCAAATCACACGGATGTAGATTCCAGACCGGATGTCATTCAAGAACTAGAAGAAGATGAGCACATCAAAACAACAACGGAAGAGCTCGAAGCTATTCCATTGTTTGAACAAAAACCTGAGCAGAAAGTGCATATAGGCACGAGGCTGAGCCCTAGTCGAAAAGGTAAGTTAATTAATTATTTAAAGGCTAATGCAGATTGCTTTGCGTGGTCCCATTCAAATATGACAGGTATCCCATCTAAAGTGATGACTCATAAACTAAATGAAGATCCATCCATCGTACCTGTTAAGTAGAAGAAAAGAAAGCAAGGACCGTTCAAGAACCAAGTGATTGAAGAAGAGGTACAAAAACTCTTGAAAATTGGTTCAATACGTGAGGTAACGTACCCTAACTGGTTAGCTAACACTGTGGTAGTACCTAACAAGAATGGTAAATGGAGAGTATGCGTAGATTACACTGATTTAAATAAAACATGCCCCAAGGATTCATTCCCATTACCACATATAGATCAAATGATTGATGCCACTGCAGGTCATGAATTGTTAAGATTTCTAGATGCGTATTCCGGTTACAATCAGATTAAAATGGACCCCTCAGACGAGGAAAAAACTTCCTTTATTACAAACAAGGGGACTTATTGTTACAAAGTCATGCCTTTTGGCTTGAAAAATGCCGGAGCCACGTACCAGAGGTTAGTAACCAAGATGTTCCAAGAACATCTGGGAAAGACGATGAAAGTTTACAACGATGACATGTTGGTAAAATCAACACATGCGGAAGACCATTTCCAGCACCTCTCTATTACTTTTGAAATTCTACGCAGGTATAACATGAAATTGAATCCAGAAAATGCGCTTTTGGCGTGGAATCAAGTAAAGTTTTGGGTTTCCTTGTATCAAATAGAGGAATAGGTAAATCCTGCTCAAATTAAAGCTATAGAAGAAATACCTGATATACTTACGAATAAAAAAGAAGTTCAAAGACTAACGGGAAGAATTACAGCCTTAGGAAGATTTATTTCCAGATCTTCCGAAAAAAGTTTTAAATTCTTTTCAGTTCTCAAAAAGCAAAATCAGTTCAAATGGACTGAAGAGTGTCAACGGGCTCTCAAGGATCTAAAGGCTTATTTATCAAAACCCCCGTTGCTATCAAAGCCAAAGGAGGGGGAGAAGTTGTACGTCTACCTTGACGTCGCAGAAATTGTTGTAAGTGCAGTATTGGTAAGGGAAGATAAAGGTAAACAATCTCCTATTTATTATGTAAGCAATAGATTACTAGATGCTGAAACTAGATACCCACATCTGAAAAAATTAGCCTTAGCTCTAGTCACGACATCTAGAAAGTTGAGGCCATATTTTCAATGTCATCCAATCACTATTGTGACTTCTTATCCAATGAGAAATATATTGCATAAACAAGAACGATCATGAAGATTAGCTAAGTGGGCCATATAATTGAGCGAGCATGACATAATATATCAGTCTAGGACTGCGATAAAGTCTCAAATTTTAGCTGATTTTGTCGCTGATTTTAATAATAGCATTGTCCCTAAAGTGGAAAAGAGTTACAACTCTTTAATGGTGCTAATCCGGGTCTATGGACCCTATTTACCGATGGTTCTTCCAATGTAAAAGGTGCCAGCTTAGGCATAGTCTTAATATCACCCACGGGTGAAAAGACACGACAAGCTATCAAATGTTATCCTATAACTAACAATGAAGCAGAGTATGAAGCTGTCATTGCAGGGCTAGAACTGGCACGAGAACTCTCAATCGAGCAAATCGTAATCAAGAGCGACTCCCAACTGGTAGTAAATCAGATGCAGGGGACTTATATCGCTCGGGAGACTCGGATGCAACAATATCTAGAAAAGGCACGAGATCTCGTGAGGCAATTCAAAACGTGGAAGGTTATACAAATACCTAGAGAGGAAAATGCGGAAGCAGACACATTGGCTAACCTCGCAGCAGTCACGAAAGTTACAAACAAAGACAATGAAATTGTCGTCCATCTATTTCATTCAGCAATAGACCAGGACAAAAATGAGGTAACTTTCAACAATTTAACCTGGGATTGGAGAAATGACGTTTTAAATTTTTTGCAGAATGGCACCGTACCTGATGACAAAAAAGCAGCTCAAGCACTTTGCCGAAAAGTTGCCCGGTACTGCCTCATTCGCAACTCATTATATCGCAAGATGTTCGGAGGTCCCCTAGCTAAATGCCTCGGACCTAATCAAACAGAGTTCGTGATGAGAGAAGTCCATGAAGGACACTGTGGAAATCACGCAGGGGCGAGATCCTTGGTCAAAACCCTTATCAGAGCTGGATACTATTGGCCTAAGATGGAAGAAGAGGCTGAGAGCTTCATATTCAAATGCGATAAATGCCAACGGTTTGCCAATAACATGCATCGACCAGCAGAACTATTGCACCCAATAATATCACCGTGGCCATTCATGAAGTGGGGCATGGATATCGTGGGACCCCTCCCCGCAGCTAAAGGAAAGGTACGGTTCTTACTCGTGCTAACCGACTATTTTACAAAATGGGTAGAGGCGGAAGCTTTCAAACAATGCGAGAAAAGGAAGTTAAAATCTTCTTATGGAGAAACATAATATGCCGCTTTGGAATACCTAAGGAGATCGTATGTGATAATGGCCCACAATTCATAGGCACGCAAGTCACATAATTATTCGAAAGCTGGCAAATCAAATAGATTACTTCAACGCCGTATCACCCTGTGGCTAATGGTCAAGATGAATCAACGAATAAAATCATCATCAACAACCTAAAGAAACGGGTAGAGAAAGCCAAGGGAAATTGGCCTGATGAATTACCAGCGGTACTATGGGCCTACAGAACAACTTCAAAAATAGCCACGGGAGAGACTCTGTTCGCACTTGTATATGTCTCAGAAGCCTTAATACCTGTAGAGATTGGAGAATCAAGCATAAGGTTTACAACAACCACGGAGGATGCAAACAACGACGAATTGAGGACTAATCTGGACCTGCTCGAACAAAGAAGAGAAGCAACACTAATACAGATGGCATCTCAAAAACAAATCATAGAGCGTTATTACAACCATAAAGCTCATCTATGATACTTCAAGATTGGGGACTTCGTCCTCAAAAAAGTCTTTCAATCAACCAAAGAAGCTGGTACGGGAAAATTAAGTCCAAATTGGGAAGGACCCTACAAAGTTCGAGGCATAGCTGGAAAGGGCGCCTATGAGCTGGAAGCTATGGATGACAGGATCTTACCAACAAGCTGGAATGCCATCCATTTGAAGAAGTATTATTTCTAAGGAAAAGGAATACCCCCGGTCAGGTATCACACGTTCGATTTTCTTCTTGTACAGTTAAAACTTTTACTAACCATTTTAGATGATAGGCATNAACGTTTTAAAGGGTTAATCAGTCATCATCTTAAAATTATATACCTTCGAGTCCCGTACATTTTTCCTTTTCGGGAAAAGGACCACAAGGAAGGAATAGTCAAGTGCTCGAGATTTCATCCTTCAAAGCTCAAACACTTGGGGGACTATATAGTATGGAAGGCAAAGACGAAGCAAAGAAGACTATCAAAAAAGTCAAAGCTCGAGCTTGAAAATCCATCTACCCAACAAGTCAAGTGATACGAGCAGAATTGAAAGAGCCAAAGACTCAAAACATAAAGCCTGATCTATAAAATCTTCGAACATGTTCATAAATGTATGTTCAGGTTAAAAGGCAAAATATTAGCTACGAGGAAGGAATGCACATCTTTGTACTTAATCAAAAAGAAAACTATTGTAACTAAAAATAGTTGTGGATAAAAGATCATCATCTTTGTACTCATTCAAAAAATTATTGTAACTAAAAACAATTATGAAATCTTTGTATAGAAAACTGTTATCAAATAAAACAGTTACGGATGAAAAAGCATTTCCCTCGTGATTATTGAAAACTGTTATCAATGAAAACAGTTACGGGTAAAACCCCCTACCTTTACAAAATCTGTTACGAACGAAAAACAGTTATTCTCTTGTATTAACTCGAAAAAACTATTACATAAGAAAAACAGTTACGAAATACAAGTGCATATCAAACTTGTTCAAAGAAAACAGTTGCAACATGAGTTTTAGACGATAATCAAACACATGTAAAATGTTGTGAAAGTTCAAACAGAAAACTTTCTTCAAAAACATTCTTAAACATGTGAAAAATTCCTATCTCTCTATTGCATTATTACACCATTATGAAGTTGAGACGTCTTCTTCATTAAGTGTCGATCAAAAAGAAAAAAAAAGGGTCGTCTTTCAGAATCGTACCTATTACGAAAAGGTACAGATAATCTAAAGCATTTTAATGCAATAACTCAGAGGTAAAACTAAAACCTCGAAAATAAAGCATGCAAAAGACTTAAAAGAGTGAAACAGGAACTCAATAGAAGACAAAAGTCATACTTGCATATATATATTAAAATGACTAAGTAAAAACTAAGTATTAACTTATACTTAGCCGTATATAGTGTTTATACATTATGGTGCCCCTAAGTTGTCAGTTGGGTACTTTAAAAGTTCCAAATTTACTCCCGATGGGACTGGGGGTAATCACCAATTGGGACAAATAAAAAAAAAGGAGGAACCAACTTCTCAAACTTCATCAGGAGGGGGGTTGACTTCTTCACTGGCAGAAGGAGCAGGAGCAGCTTGGGACGGGGAGACTTGAACAACAGGAGCCTCACCTTCAGGTGAAGAGAGATTCTAACCTTGTTGAGCCTTATCCATGGCTTCCTTGATTTTAGCAATTTCAGCATTAAGGTCGAAATCCTCTCGACTCATTTCAATCAATGTGTCGAGGCGTGAATTCATGTACGCACACCTAACATCTAAAGCTTCCGCGTCTTCAAGAGCTTCGTAATCCTTCTTCCATATCATAACTTCATCTCTCAGCCCGTCCCTCTCAGCCTCCACAACATCTTTGGCGGCCCTTAAAGGTGCGATAGATCTCTCCAGGAATCGAATTTTATCTAAGGAATTGCGGAGATCTTCCTGAGTCTGGGTGAGTGACTGCACCAGCTCGCATGAATACTCTTCCTTTTGGTCCAATAAGGCCTTCAAGCTCCTAACTTCTTCTGAGGCACGAGACAACTGCTCAGCAAATGAGGACTCACAGATGCTCTTATCTTTGCCCGCTTGATAGAAGAAGCCTTCTCCACTTCCAACTCCGCCGCCATGACTCTCACCTGCTGCTCCAAGGTACATTTTTCTTCTTCTAAGGCCTCCATGTCGAGCCTTAAGCTTTCATATTGCCCCTTCTAGTTTTTTGCTTCAGCATGCCACTCTTTCATTTCTTGCTCCGTGTTAGAAATCCTCTTCATAAGCTCTGTGCCTATAAGATTGATCTATAAAAAGATAACCAATTAGATACGGTAAATACATGTACAAGAATGAAATGCAAGAAAATGAACTCTACCTTTAAAGAAGTATGCACGACCTCATTAGCCCATGTAAGGGAACTATGGCTATCTAGCTTGGCTCTCTCTGTCGGGCCTATTAAGGGTTTCAGCCACACATCAGGCTAGCCAGACTTTTTAAAGAGACTCCCATCAGCTGGAACCTTTATCAGCACCTGCCTCATCTCCCTGCTGGAAGACCCTACTTCTCTAACAGAAGGCACGGAAGCAGGCAGAGATGTAGGAGCCACGAACATAGAAGGAGCCAAAAAAGCCACGGGAGCAAGAGTAACGGTAGAAGCAGGAATAGTAACGGAAGCAAGAAGAAATAACTGGAGCAGTAAAAGGGAGTTCACTAAAAGAAGGAGGAATAACAGCCAAGGGAACTTCATCACCTACGGGACCAAAGCCTTCACGGAACAAATGATCAACATAATCATGCACGGGAGAGGGGGTAGCATCCTCGGAGGCAGAAAGTCCAATTTCAGTCACGGAAGGCGCAGCCATAGGTGGAGACTCTTCTTCCAAGATCATCTTGCTTCTGCGCGACCTATGGACCAAAGTGCCCTCCTCCTCCTCTTCTTCTTCTGAGGTCCTATACCCACCAACCTTTCTCCTCGAAGAAGAAGAACCTGAAATAATTTCCTGGGCCTGAGTCAGGGACAATTTGGGAATGGATGCAGAAGACGCCCCACGAGCGGGAAACCCTGTCAAAAGAAAAAGGATAAAACAACAAAGATACTCGAGCAAGGAAAGAAGCAGAAACAAAAGTTTCACTTATCGTGAGTTTTCACTTTCCAACCGTACTTCCCGGAGAAGTACTTCCAAGACCTTTCTTCCAACGGAGCAATCGACAAAAGCCTTTCTACCCAACCACGGATACCGGAGACATTCTCGACAGTACCCATGATTGCTGAAAAATAAAATAAACAGCTACAATGTTAATAAAACATTTAGAGCAGAAAACAAGGAATGTGAGCTAAAATGTACTCACGTGCACTATTCCACTTCTCGGGGAAGGGAAGATTTTCTTCACCTACTAAACCAGCAGTAGGCATTGCATTCATTTATATTGACCCATGACCAGATGGCGTTATATATGCGTATATATGTGTATTATATGTATATATGGGATATGGGAAAAGGTTACGGCGTTATATATGCACCACCACCTAATCAGGTGGTATACGTTGATGATTTTGCCCACAGTAGCCGAGATGATGTTATGGGATGCCCTCAGAGGCTTGAGGATGTTATGAACACATGTACATATGCACGACATGACATTCATACACATATGCATGACACTATAAGTATTTCATGATTTACAGAGTTATCCATACTTACAGGTTGAGTCATTTACTCTATATTTCTTCCATGTCTTCTATGTACTTATTTATGTGACTTACATACTCGGTACATTATTCATACTGATGTCTCTTTTGCCTGGGGACGCTGCGTTTCATGCCCGCAGTTCCCGATAGACAGGTCGAGAGTCTTCCAAGTAGGCTATCAGCTCAGTGGAAAATATTGGTGTGCTACATTTGCTCCGGAGTTGCTTATTTGGTCAGTATGATTTAGACACGTACTGTTTGGTATGGCGGGGCCCTATCTCGACCTTTATATTAAGTATGTACTCTTATAGGCTTGTAGACAAATGTCATGTATACAAATGGTTGAATGGTCTTGCCGGCCTATGTTTTGAGTTTACAAATTATTATGTTGGCCTTATAGGCCCGTATATCACATGTATAAGTTTTGTATCAGGTTGGGTCGTCCTATACTGAGTATTCCCCTATGTGCATTATGGTTAGCCCATGACCGCCCGTATGGCCCATTTGCTAATGTAAGTGTAATAAGAAAGATATGTTACATTGGTACTCGGTTGAGTAAGATACTGGGTGCCTGTCACGACCCATCGGTTGGGTCGTGACACGAGGTTGCAAGATGACAATAGGCACACGTGAGACCATCTAGAAGATGCATCTATTAAGACCATAAAATATCTAAACGACCCATTAGGTGAGTGAATAGGTCCACTAATGTCCTCTTGTACCAAAAACGCAGGGGACTCAAACCCAACATTTGTTGGTGATGGTCTAATGATTAACTTGCGTTGATAACAAGAAGTGCAAGAAAATTCATTATTTAAAAGAATATTTAAATTCTTTAATAAATGCCCATTTGAGTTTTCTATAATTCGTCTCATCATAATTGATCCAGGATGTCCCAATTGATCATGCCAAAGTACAAAAGTATTGAAATCAGTAATCTTTTGGTTTACGATAGAAGTCTCAATTGCACTAATTCTTGTCCAATACATGCCACAAGACAAAGATGGGAACTTCTCAATAACCATATTCTAGCCAGAGAAATTTTTGGTAACGATGAGATATTCAAGGTTATTCTCATCTACTGTCTCAATATGATATCCATTTCGACGGATATCTTTAAAACTCAACAAGTTCCTTTTGGACTTGGTGGAGAACATTGCATTCTCTATGATAAGTATTGGTCCCTTAGGCAGAATAATAGCTCTTCGAGAGCCTTAAATTAGATTACTACTACCAGAAAATGTTGTAACATCTGCCTTACACATACTTAAATGAGAGAAATATTTCTTCTTTTTGAATATTGCATATGTCGTACATGAATGAATTAAATAAATATTTTTACAATTGAACTTTGATCCAAATTTTATTTGTGAGATATCCATATTTTCTTCCCATGGGTTGACATACAAAAGAAATATATGAATGAACATTAGTATATTCAGGGAAAAAAAAGAAACAAAGTTAAGTCTGTGATTATATAATGACCTTTAATTCAATTTTGAGCATACTTTGATTATGATACAATAATTTACGTAGCTAAAAATAATTCAATTGTATACTACTAAAATCTTGTTACGCAACACTACATTCGATCTAGATGGCTCGAAAATAGTAATACATTTAAAAAGGTCTAATTACTGGATGTGTTTTTGTACTATCTACGGTTAAGCAATGCTTTATTTAGACTTTGGAGTTTTTAAAAAGTCTAACATAAAGAGTATAAAAAAATCTAGTTACTAAAATAAGCAACGCTTCGTTTTACTGACTTAGATTCGAATGTGTATATACGAAAGACTTTCAGTTCCTCATTTCGATAAGCTAGGATTTCGAGTCCGTACTAGAGTAAAACGCTCGCCCTTTCAGTAAGGAGATTTTATCGAAAAGCAATTATTTATAAAATCGGATGAATGTATGTGCATTTTGTGGCGAGATTCATAAAATAAACAATACTAATTAGTACTAGTGGCTACTACTCATGTAAAGAACTATTATTATATGATGTTTATTTACTATCTACTACTAATAGGCAAAAATAAAACTAAACTATTCAATCATTTTTAACCACGGATCCATCACCGATAAAGTGGTGTATTTTCCCATCAGGGTACTCAAAGAAGTCTGCCACATCCAAGTGGTTGATGTCAAAATCATTGTCAAATACAAAATTGGCTGCATGGCCTTTACTTTAGAGATGCTTGATAAAGCTCACCCAAATGATTTGGTATACGACAAATATTTTCCCAATGCCCTTTTCCTCCGCAACGATAGCATTCAGTTTCTGAGCCATTTGCCTTTGACTTCTAATCTTTCCCTTTCCACTTTTGGTGGTTATTTTTATTTGGGGGTTGATTAACACAAGGAAAATTTCCTTGTCCACGACCACGACCACGACCACGAATAGGGCCACGACCTTTTCCACGCTTAGCATAATGGGAATACACCACATCTACTTCAGGCAATGGTGTAGACCCAGTTGGTCGATTTTCGTGATTTTGCATGAGCAAGTCATTGTTTCGTTCAGCCACAAGGAGAAGAGAAATCAATCCGGAGTACTTCTTGAAACCTTTCTCTCGGTATTGCAAGACCATATTGGAGGCATGAAACTATGTGAACGTTTTTTCTTGCATATCATAGTCAGTGATAGTATTTCCACAAAGTTTCAATTTAGAAGTAATTCAGAACATCGCAGAATTATATTCAGAAACACACCTGAAGTATTGGAGCCTCAAATTAGCCCAATCATAACGTGCTTGTGGAAGAGTGGCCATATTTAAGTTGTCATATCATTCCTTAAATCCATTCCACAAAACAAGTGGATCTTGGCTGTGAGATATTCTATTTTCAACCCTTCATCAAGGTGATGGCGCAAGGAAATCAAGGCCTTAGCACATTCTTGGGTAGAGGCTTTATTTTTATCTTTAATGGTGTCTGCAAGACCCATTGCATCTAAATGGATTTCAGCATCCAACACCCATGTCATATAGTTCTTGTCCGAAATTTCAAGGGCAACGAGCTTCCTTTTTATAATATCCGCATAATTAAAAGAGGAGAAAAGTTATACCTTAAGCTTGTCAAAGAGCTTCTTGCGACGACAGAGTCTCGTGCTGATAACGTGAAATAAAATAATAAGGAAAAGAATAATATTGCAAGGAAAAGAGAGAGTTAGTTCTTATTGAATTTTGTGATGATTTACAATGGGGTAATACCCCTCTATTTATAGAGGAAAAATGACTTTGCTACAAAGTAATAAACTTTATAAAAGATAGATAACAACAACAAACCCAGTTTGATCCCAATATGTGGGGTCTGGGAAGGGTAGTCTGTACGCAGACCTTACCCCTACCTAATACACGTAGAGAGGTTGTTTCCAATAGACCCTAGGCTCAGGAAGGGCAAGAAGAAGAAAGAGGGAAGCAAGGAAGGATAAAAAGAAACACACACTGTAATATAGGATAAATAGTATCCAATAATAGCAACAGGGAATACAATACCTGAGGCGAACAAAATCACACCCTCCTATCAAGTGTCATGTCCTTAGTGAGCTAAAGCAATGCCATGTCCTGCCTAATCACTTCTCCCCAGTACTTCTTAGGCCTACCTCGACCCCTTCTCAAACTCTCCATGGCCAACCTCTCACACCTCCTGACAGGGGCATCAATGCTTCTTCTCCTAACATGTCCGAACCATCTCAGCCACGACTCCCGCATCTTGTCCTCCACGGAGGCCACTCCCACTCTGTCCCGGATAGCTTCATTCTTAATCCTATCTTGCCTGGTACACCCACACATCCATCTCAACATCCTCATCTCTGCTACTCTCATCTTCTACACGTGGGAGTTCTTGAATGGCCAACACTCAGCCCCATACAACATAGCGTGTCAAACCACCACTCGATAAAACTTACTCTTAGGTCTTAACGACACATTCCTATCACATAGAACACCGGAAGCGAGCCTTAACTTCATCCACCCTGCTCCTACGCGATGTGTGACATCTTCGTCAATCTCCTTGTTACCCTGGATAATAGACCTGAGATACTTAAAACTCGCTCTCTTGGGGATAACTTGAGCATCAAGATTAACCTCTTCTACGTCTGCATCATGGGTCTCACTGAATTTGCACTCCAAGTATTCTGTCTTAGTTCTACTCAGTTTGAAACCTTTAGACTCCAAGGTCTGTCTCCAAACCTCCAACCTCGCGTTAACTCAGCTACGCTTCTCGTCAATCAACATTATATCATCGGCAAATAGCATGCACCAAGGCACCTCCCCTTGGATGTGACGTGACAGTACATCTATTGCCAAGGAAAAAAAAGGGTTAAGAGACAATCCCTGGTGCAACCCCATCACCCCAGGGAAATGGTCCGAGTCACCACCCACAGTCCTCACCCGAGTCTTAGAATCATTATACATGTCCTTAATCACCCTAATGTAAGCTACCGGAACGCCGCTAACCTCCAAACACCTCCACAGGACCCCCCTCAGAACTTTATCGTATGCCTTCTCTAGGTCAATAAAAACCATATGCAAATCCTTCTTCCTTTCCTTTTACTGCTCCACTAATCTCCTTACCAGATGAATCGGTTCCGTAGTCGAACTCCCCGGCATGAATCCAAACTGATTCTCGAAAATAGACACACACCTCCTCACCCTGGACTCCACCACTCTCTCCAAAACCTTCATAGTGTGACTCAATAACTTGATATCCCTATAATTGTTGCAATTTTGGATATCACCCTTATTCTTGTAAAGCAGGACCATCGTACTCCACCTTCATTATTCGGGCATCTTCTTTGCCTTAAAAATAACATTAAACAACCTAGTGAGCCATTCCAAACCTGCCCGCCCCGCGCTCTTCCAGAATTCGACCGGGATTTCGTCTGGCCCTGCACATCTTACGCATCGCTCCTTCCACCTCATCTACCTAATCTTCTCCAATCAGGTGGTCCTTCATCCTGTTCTTCCACCATGAGTAATACTGGTCGTTGAAGAGTTGTGGTCTTGCAGTTGATTGACCCTCCCAGTTTCCAGGTGGTGCACTCATTTTGATATTTTCCAAGGTGTTAACCCTTTCGAGAATAACCTGCTCTGATACCAATTGATGTTTTAGACGTCAATAGCACACAAGAATATAGGTTAAATGTGTGGTACCCAATTTTTCGAGTGCTGTCTCACAAGAAGAACCTGGTTCTTCTTTGTGCTCCAACTTCTACTGGTGCGGAATAATAAAAGTAGTAAAGTAAAAACACAGAGATTTTTACGTGGAAAACACCTGGCTCAAAAGGTGAAAAAAGCACGACCTACTCCTCAGTAGGATTTTCTCAAACTCTTCACTAAAAACTCTGAGCCAAACGGACTTACAAAATAAACTCTTTTGTAATTCTAGGACTAACTCTAATCCTTTCGTATCAACTAGCCTCTAGCTAATTTCTACAAGCTTCAAGTTAACTCTAACTTGAACAATGTGTACCTATTACAATTGCTTCTATGAAAGCTGAAAAGAACAATATTGAAACACCTACTACAATCAACTAGACTCAATACACAAACGATGGAACTGGTTCTTCTAGCTGATCTGTAGCCTTTGTATCGCACAATAATTCTGCTTGCAAAATAACTGGAAATTTTGCTTTCAGATCTTGATTCACTTCTGTACTTGTGCATCCTGAATTTTAGCAGGAATACTTCAAGTATTTATAGAGTCAGTAGTTGAGTTTGTCGTTCAATTCTAGTACAACTCTAACTGGTTGAAAGAGTTCGAATTAAACTCAATTTCCTTCCTTTGTTACTACCCTTGCTGAATTCAACTTCTATCCTCTTTATCATTTTGCAACCTTTTCGCATTAGGAGACAATCTCTTGGTTCATTTATTCTTCACAATCACATTTATCTCCTATGCATATACGGGTTATGTGCCAGCCATTCAGTTCAAGTATGTGTGCTCTGATGGACCTGGTTCAACTGGTCAGACATTTGTCAATCTTCAAAACTATGCAGTGACTTAGGTCAACAAATTCTCCCTTTTTTATGATGACAAACTTTGTGCTGAATCTTGTATACACTTCAAACACTTTGTATGATTTTAAGCATTAATCATAGAGAAGCCAGGTTCATTTAGGTTATAAATATCACTTTAATTTTTTTTTTAAAAATCAACACATATCTTCCCCCTTTTGGCATCATCAAAAAGGTGCAAAATGATACACTTGCCAGATTTATTAATTATTACTCATGGCCATTTGAGGCAACTACAGGTGCAAAACATGATTAATCAACACAAGAAACCAATAAATGTAAGCTAAATAAGAAATTGAGACAAGTCAATAACTAAACAACAAAATTCATTGATTAGAAACGAACATCAGAGTCAGATCCATATAGTTGGCTATGTGCCTTCTTTCTTGTCTGGGTTGCAGGAATTTGATGACAAACTTGAAGAACAACTTGTGCTCTGGCTTCATTTCACTTTTGTAGACCGGCGTGGGTTCAATCTCCCTCTCATTGTCGCTGAAGAATCTGGTGATGTTGATTGCTGAGGCCATCCCATCTAGACAAGGCCATCTCTGCCTTGCGTAGTCCTCATAGCCCTCAACTGATATGTTCAGAATTTCACCAGCTCTTTAGCATCAAAGGAAACTTGAACTCCTTTGACCATAGAGGTGACCCTGCCCTCTTTGACAATGGCATTTCCCATGAATTCAACCAATTCAGCCCTTGCCAGCCTGCCTTCCATGCGAAGGACCATGTCTTTCCATCGCTGCACGTCCAGAGTTTCCTGTAGGTATCTCATTCCAGGCTCCTCTAGATCTTTGAACAACTTTCCCTTCAAGATTGTTCTCTTGCCAAACATTATGATTCTTTCAGTCTCCACATCATCTTCCTTCTCCTCTTAACCACTCCAGTTTGCATCATCATCTTTCTCCACAACCTTCACTTTCTTTGCCTTGGACCTGGTCCTTTTGGCAGTGCTTGGAGTTGCGGCGGATACAACAGTTGACTTCTTTGAATAAGCCTTAGCCTTTTTGGGTTTTGGTGTCCCAACCACAACTGGAGCAAGTTGCTCCTCTTGTTGGACCAGGTCCAACGTCTCTTTTTACAATAACAACAACCTCAACAAGCTCTCCAATCTTAGCTTTACCCTTTGTCGCCTTCTTTTTCCTTCTCTCTTGCAGAGCCTTCTCCCAATTTTCTTCTTCTTCTCTCACAGTATTACGAGTAGCACGCACCTTAGGGACAAGAGCATCAACAAAAACAGTAGCTTTCCTCTTCTTTGGAGGAACTGGGGTAGATGCTTTCTTGGACTTCTGAGTCCTCCTTTTCTTGAGGTTATAGGACTCCCCCAGTTTCTTTAGACTTTCAGGCAATGTCTCGTCCCCAGATGAACCATGTTCATCTGCTCCTTTCCTCAAGCTTGCTAGACCTGCCGCTGCTTCCTCGACTACACTGGTTCCCCCTGAGTTTGTGACATCTCCTTTAACATTCTCAGGAATGGGACCATAGAGAGCCAATGTAGTACCATCCTCCCCAAATCCCCTTACAGAAGTTTATTCACCCTCTCTCCAAAAGTTTTATCTTTTCCCAATTTTCGACGCCTATCAGGCACTTCAACATCAATAACGGACCCCACCAACACAAACCTGTTCTCAATAGTAGCCGGTTCAGAACTAATCTCAAGATTACCTTGTTCATAATTTGATGAACCAGGTGCTTCATCCTCGTTGGCTGATTTAAAAGAATCACTTGATGATTCAGAGTTATTATCCTTTTTAGCCTGCAGAATTTCCTCCAAGAATCTTGCACGGGACCTAGAAGCCACTGATTTTCTGGCAAGAACCTTTACACGACGACCACGGGGGGGCTGGGTTAGGTTAGGTGTGGGTTCAGGAATAGGAGGGTTTTCAGGGGTTAAGGTTCTTTCTAGTGATTGAGAACTGTATACAGATGGAGAATTTTAATCTGATTGATAAAGCCCTCTATCATAATTACGATTTGGCGATGAAGTAGAAGAAGAAGCAAGTGGTGGTGGAGACATGATTATCAGCGTTGGAAGAAAAGAAAATTTGTCATATTTCGTTTGAGAAGAGTGGGATAAACTTGGTTCGACGGTTATTTTATGAAGAAAAGAGTAATTATGACCCTTTTATAATATGTGGCTAGGGGGTTTTACAACATGCAAAGTATATACTCAAGTGGGAGTCTAATTGCATCGGACTGACATTGATTAGACATTTAATTTCCCCCTAAAACTAAGCTAATTAAGTAGAGATAGGACTTCTTGAAACTAGTTCAATTTTGGGTAAGTACGAAGTATTTGAATATGGACCAAATATTGATCGAGTCCTGCTCATGTATGACTATAATTGATTTAGTAAATGTATGGAGATGAGAATGTACCTTGACAGTCAGATGAACCAACATGGATGAACCAGGTTCATCTTGTTAAGATCTTTAATTTGCCTCAATTTATAAAGATAGAAAAACATCATTAGCACCAAGAGAATCATATTAATACATGGCAAGAGAGTATGGAAATAAAGACATGATACTGAGCAATGATTAGTCTGGTTAAGTACCTAAGTTAAGTTTCCTAGCCAAAAAAAAAAATCATTTTTCAATAATTTTATTTTCCAATTAGGTGATCTTAATCATCCCTAATTCAAGCATGTTTCTCTCAAAATGCTCCCTACTCAGTGATTTGGTGAAGATATCTGCAATATGCTTGTCAGTAGCACAAAATTCAATTAAGATCATTCCCTTTTCATAGTTGTCCCTAAGGAAGTGGTGTCTAACATCTATGTGCTTAGTTCTCTTATGATGAACCGGGTTCATGGTCATACTAATTGCACTAGTGTTATCAAAGAAAATAGGAATGCATCCCACATTTATACCAAAGTCCATGAGTTGTTGCTTAATCCACAGCAACTGAGCACAACATGAGGCTGCAACCACATATTCAGCCTCAACAGTAGACAGAGCTACTGAATTTTGTTTCTTGGTGGCCCAAGACACAAGGCAGAAGCCCAAAAAATGAGCCATGCCTGAGGTACTTTTCCTATCAACCAGTAAACTTGCATAATCAACATCAACATATCCTACAAGGTCGAAATTACTACCTTTATGATACCAAATGCACAAATCAGTGGTGCCTTTCAAATATCTCAAAATTCTCTTCACTGCGGTGAGGTGGGACTCCTTTGGATTTTCCTGAATCCTAGCACACAGTCCCACGCTGAACACAATATCAGGTCTGCTGGCAGTGAGATATAATAGAGACTCAATCATCCCTCTATATAGCTTATGATCAACGGATGAATCAGGTTCATCCACATCCAATTTTGTAGTTGTGGCTCTGGGGGTGTCTATTTTCTTTGAGTCCTCCATTTTAAACTTCTTCAGCAGTTCTTTCACATACTTTTGTTGATGGATCATTATTCCATTTGGGATTTTCTTGATTTGCAAGCCTAAGAAGAAGTTCAGTTCACCCATCATGCTCATCTCAAACTCGCTCCCCATAAGTCTAGCAAATTCCTTACTCAGTTTTCAGTAGTTGCTCCAAATATAATATCATCCACATATATTTGCACAACCAGAAGTTCTTTAGCCTTTTCCTTTAAGAACAAGGTGCTGTCAATTTTGCCTCGTTTGTACCCATGTTCTAACAGGAATTCTGATAGCCGCTCATACCATGCTCTAGGTGCTTGTTTGAGACCATAGAGAGCCTTGTCAAGTTTGTATACGTGGTCTGGTGACTCCTTGCTTTCAAAACCTGGAGGCTTCTTGACAAATACATCTTCCTTCAAATAGCCATTGAGAAAGGCACTCTTAACATCCATCTGATGGAGAGTGAATTCCATATGTGTAGCAAATGCTATAAGAAGTCTGATTGCCTCCAGTCTTGCCACAGGGGAAAAGGTCTCATCATAGTCAATTCCCTCTTCTTGACTATACCCTTGAACAACCAGTCTAGCCTTCTTTCTTGTAACAGTTCCATTCTCGTCGAGCCTGTTCATGAAGACCCACTTTGTGACAATCACTATCTGTCTAGTGGCTTGGGTACCAAGTGCCATACTTGACTTCTTTCAAACTGATTCAGCTCCTCTTGCATGGCATTTACCCAATCAGCATCTTGTAGGGCTTCACCAATGTTCTTTGGTTCAATTAAGGATAGGAAGGCATCAAACGCACACAGATTTTTCAAGGAGGCTCTTATTTTGATTTCGGATGACAAATCTGTTATGATGTTCTCAAGAGGATGAGAACTTTGATATCTGTATGGTGTGAGTACCAATTGTTCACTTCAGGATGATTCTATGGTATCTTGATGTTGTGGAACAGGATCGGGGCTAAGATTCACATGTTGAATTCCCCCTGTCATGTTGCTTGGGTTAGTTGGACCTGGTTCATCACCTGTTCCATCTTCCATGGCTTCTTCAATGTGTTCACTGCTTCTCACCAGTCCAAGCTCCTCATCTTCTGGTTCCTTTCTTTCCATTTCCAAAGGAGACATTTCCTCCTTTGAGGTTTTCAAGTGAAAGGAACTGTTCCTTGTTCCCCGTCATATTCTTTGAGCAACCACTATCCAAAAACCAATTTTGGTTGCTTCCTCTCACTTGTACCTACAAAATAAAATCAGGGGTTATTTTTAAGAACCCAAACTTTCTAATGAAAGAATGGATGAATCAAATTTTTCTGGCCCAATTTGGTAGCCAGTTTTTCTTTTTGACAAACCTCTTATTATTTTGACTGGTCTGCTCTTTTGCAGTATACTCATATTTGTAGTGGCCAGTCTTACCACAGTGGGTGCAGGTTTTATTTTCAGGAAGAGAGAGATACTTGCTTTTGGGATCCCACTTGGGCAATTGACTCCCAAAACCAAGCCCTCTTCAATTGCTACTATGATTCTCTTGAAGCCATGTCAAGGCATCAGAGGATTTATTCCATTTACAAGTTCTATCTACTTCATGTTTGACTTTGCCAAGCTCTTCTTTAAGTGATCTTATCTGTTCATCCTTGGCATACATTTTATCTTTTAGGTTTCCTAAATTTTCCTCTAACATGAAATGAGAGTGATCAACAACCTTTTTACTGGATCCTAATCTCAGTTTTAAGTTCTCAGATTGTAGTTCTAGACTCAGTCTCAAGTGGATGAACCTGGTTCAAAAAGACCGTGTTTTTCTTTTCAGATTCACTGACTCTGATTTCCAGGTTCATGCACTTTGCTTTTAGCATTGCACATTCTTTAGAGAGTTGATCCTTCTCTTTGGTTGTTTCCTCAAAATCATCTATGAAATCAAGTAGCAACTCAGAGAGTTTTTCCTTAGATAGGAACTTTATTTTGTTTTTAAGATGGGAGATACATACCTCTGGTTCTTCATGTGATTCCTCATCAGATTCTCCAATTTCCATGAGCGCCTGATCTTCAGTCTTCTCATCTTCTGATTCCTCATCTGAACTTCCCCCCAAGCAACAACCATAGCCTTAGTTGTGGTTTTCTTGGGTTGGACCAGTTCCTTCTTCCTGTTCCTTCTTTCATATCTCTCCTTTTTCCATTCTACTTCCCACTGAGGACAATTTTTGATGATATGGTCAGTCTTACCACATTTGTAGCATCCCTCCTTGGTTGGCCTTTCTGGAGCTTTTGTTTTGTTGTAGTTTCCTCCTCTAGAGATGCCCTTCTTCCTCATGAGAAAGTTTCTGAATTCTTTGGTAATCATGGCCATCTCATCTTCCTCCAGATCTGCTCCCTCAGTGATTCTCAGTGCTAGACTCCTCTCCTTCTTTGGACCATCCATCTTCATTGTCTGCCTTCTGAGTTCATAGGCAGTGAGGTTTCCAATCAGCTCATCCAATCTCAGGGTTGCCATATTTTTGGATTCCTGGATAGCAGTGATTTTGCTTTCCCAGGAAATTGGCAAGACCCTTGTCAGGATCTTCTCAACCCTGTCCTCTTCATGAATGAGTCTTCCAAGAGACTTTAGTTCATTAGTCAAGGTTGTGAACCTTTTGTGCATCTCTTGGATAGTCTCTCCTTCTTTCATAGTGAAGTTTTCATACTGAGAGTATAGTAGAGTACCTCTTGACCTTTTTACCTGAGGTGTTCCTTCATGGGATACTTGCAAGGTATCCCTGATCGCTTTGGCAGTGGTGAAGCTTTGGATTCTTCTATACTCATCTGGACCTAGTCCACACACTAGTCACTTTTTGGCCTTTGCATTCTTCTCCCATTTCTTCAGATCCTCAGCAGTGCACTCAGCTCTAGTCTTTGGTACATCTACACCTTCAACAGTCTTCTTCATGGTAGCTAGAGGATCATCAGTGACTATGTACCAGAGTTCATAGTCTTCTCCAATCAGGTGGTCCTTCATCCTGTTCTTCCACCATGAGTAATACTGGTCGTTGAAGAGTGGTGGTCTTGCAGTTGATTGACCCTCCCAGTTTCCAGGTGGTGCACTCATTTTGATCTTTTCCAAGGTGTTAACCCTTTCGAGAATAACCTGCTCTGATACCAATTGATGTTTTAGACGTCAATACCACAAAGGAATATAGGTTAAATGTGTGGTACCCAATTTTTCGAGGGTTGTCTCACAAGAAGAACCTGGTTCTTCTTTGTGTTCCAACTTCTACTGGTGCGGAATAATAAAAGCAGTAAAGTAAAAACACAGAGATTTTTACGTGGAAAACACCTGGCTCAAAAGGTGAAAAAACCACGACCTACTCCTCAGTAGGATTTGCTCAAACTCTTCACTAAAAACTCTGAGCCAAACGGACTTACAAAATAAACTCTTTTGTAATCCTAGGACTAACTCTAATCCCTTTGTATCAACTAGCCTCTAGCTAATTTCTACAAGCTTCAAGTTAACTCTAACTTGAACAATGTGTACCTATTACAATTGCTTCTATGAAAGCTGAAAAGATACAATATTAAAACACCTACTATAATCAACTAGACTCAATACACAAACGATGGAACTGGTTCTTCTAGCTGATCTGTAGCCTTTGTATCGCACAATAATTCTGCTTGCAAAATAACTGGAAATTTTGCTTTCAGATCTTGATTCACTTCTGTACTTGTGCGTCCTGAATTTCAGCAGGAATACTTCAAGTATTTATAGAGTCAGTAGTTGAGTTTGTCGTTCAATTCTAGTACAACTCTAACTGGTTGAAAGAGTTCGAATTAAACTCAACTTCCTTCCTTTGTTACTATCCTTGCTGAATTCAACTTCTATCCTCTTTATCAGTTTGCAACCTTTTCGCATTAGGAGACAATCTATTGGTTCATTGATTCTTCACAATCACATTTATCTCCTATGCATATACGGTTTATATGCCAGCCATTCAGTTCAAGTATGTGTGCTCCGATAGACCTGGTTCAACTGGTCAGACATTTGTCAATCTTCAAAACTATGCAGTGACTTGGGTCAACACACGATCTCCCTGAGGTCTCTGTCTACTAAAATACCTACCCCATTCTTTCCCCTAGCGCTCCCTGAGTACCATAGTTTAAACCCATCTATATCTCGTGCCCTAGTGCCCTTTCATCTAGTCTCCTGAACACACGCTATGTTGATGTTCCTCTTCTGAAGAATCTTAGCTAACTCTATAGACTTCCCCGTCAACGTCCCAATGTTCCAAGACCCAATTCTCAACCTAGAGGCTTTCTTACCCC
>ML275988.1:58930-73519 GCA_005239495.1 Nicotiana undulata
TTCCCACCCTTGGATCCACCCCCAGCCCCGCCCGAGGACATGACCTTACTCTCACATCGTTCACTACCGCCACTATAAGCAAGAGGTATTAGGTAAACACTACCATTAACAACAAAAAACGGGAACGAAGGACTACAAGCTACGAACCCGAGAGCTAAAAACAACTCAAAGTAGTGACTACGAGCACATAAACGCGAGTAGGAACTACAACAAAGAATCTACCACGTCTACGAAACTAAAAGATAGACATTAACTCTAATTACAATTCTATTCGTAACAATTTTTTTTATTATTATAATTTTAGTTCTTTTACTTTTACTAAAATGCTGCACATATGCTCATATTTCCAAAACATCGAAGCTCAATAGAGTTAACCACTCTGAGATAAATCCTCAATAGATCTATTAGAAATCTGAACGATTTTTCTTTGCAAAACAGAGAAAGAAAGCTCTCGAGTCTAATGTTCAATGGCCAGAAGAAGGGCAAAGGAATTTCTGAACTCTGATCCTTAAAGTTTTAACTGTGTTCCTTCTTCAACTTTCTTTGTCAATAGCCTGAATAAAAAGGAATAGATCCCAGAATTTCTTTCTTGATTTTCAACCTATTTCAGATATATCTAATTTCTTGTCTTGTGAATGATTTTCAACATACAAATTCCACGTTGTACTGTTTGAATGTTTTTTAGACTCCTCGAGAGGCTTTGCTCATTCTTGATGTTTGGTAAACTTCTGCAAACTTATGTTTGGTAATTCTTGAATTGTCAAACAATATTGTATATTTTGTTTTCACATATAGTAATACTAGTTGGATGTTTTGAATTATAATTTCGTTATTATATAGGCAAATTATTATTGTAATAGATCACCAGAAAGTTGCAATAGCCTCGAAAAGTTGTTGCGATAGCTCTTAATAACTGTTGTGCTAGCCTCGGAAAAATTGTTGTGATAACTCTTAATAACCGTTGTGATAGCTCCTGACTACCGTTGCAATAGCTCCTAATAATCGTCATAATAGATCTTATTAACCGTAGCAACAAATTTAAAAATCGTTGCAATAACGTCAACAATCATTGCATAAAATGATATTGCAATGGTTTTTAACCGTTGTATATAACTGAATAATCGTTGCAACAGGTAGGCAAATGGCAACGCTTTAAAACCGTAGCAATGGATAGAAATATGGCAACGATTTTGCACCCTGTTACAAGAAATCGTTCCAATAGTCCTATTGGCGCGGGATCTGATGGAATGTCCCCAAAATCGTTACAATAGACCTATCGCAACAGTTTGCAATCTATTGCAACGGTTTTGAACCGTTGATGTTGTTCTAGTAGTAGTGTAGGACTCATTCTCACTCTATTGAGAATCTCTACTTGATAGATGGACTGAAGTACAGTCTAATAAGTTTATCACAATTGTGTGATAGAAGGTAACATGGTAGCCTTCACCTTTACAAAAGTGCTTTGTGATTAATCTTACCACTGACAATATAGTTTTGCAGGAAAAAAGAGTGAATAACATATATGTGGTGGATCTGTTCGCTCACTTGCTTAAGTGTGTTGGACAATGATCCCCTCCTTCGGCACAAGAGACTTGGACATGCCAGTCTAAGCCAACTAAACAAACCTAGTCTACAAGGACTTGGTGATAGGGCTGCCTAACATTAAGTTCAAGGGAAATAGAATTTGTGAGGCTTGTGCAGGGAGGAAGCAGGTAAGATCCTCTTTTAAAAGCAAGAAAAATGGTAAGTACTACCAGGACAATGGAACTGGTCTATATGGATCTCTATTGACCAATGAGAACATTGAGCAAATGTGGTAAGAGATATATTATGGTGCTTGTTGATGATTACTCTAGGTTTACTGGGACACTATTTTTAACATCTAAAGAGAAGCATTTGACATGTTCACTTTATTTTTTAGAAAACTCAGAAACAACTAGGTAATCAACTTGCATCAATTAGGTTTGATCATGGTACTGAATTTGAGAATGCTGAATTTGCTGCATTTTGTGATTAGCATGGAATAGATCAAAACGTTTCTGCTCCTAGGGCTCCACAACAAAATGGAGTAGTTGAAATAAAGAATAGGACATTAGAGGAAATGGCTAGGACTATTCTACTTGCTAGTAAAGTGCCTCGTAGTTTTTGGGTTGAAGCTGTAAACACTACATGCTATGTCATAAATATGTGCATGACTAGACCTCTTGTTGAGAAGACTCCCTGTGAGTTACTTAAAAGGAGAAAACCAAATTTATACCACCTTACGACATTTGGATGCAAGTGCGTTGTGCACAATAATGGAAAAGATTCCTTAGATAAGTTTGATCCCAGAAGTGATGAGCGAGTATTCTAGGGATATTCTTTACATAGTAAAGCTTATAATATTTATAATAAAAGAACTATGTGTGTAGATAAAGTATACATGTAATTTTTTTTTATAAAACTAACATTCTTTCTAAGAGGAAGGAACAGGATGATGAAGCAATTGGGATGGTAAGAACTCAAATGAAACCAAAACCCAGACTGAAGTTGTACTAGAGGAAGGAACATGTGATAGAACAGGTCCTTCCACCCAGGGCAACCTGACAGGGGGAACTAAACAGAGAGGAAATGATCCTCAAACCTCGAGGGAACTTGTCCATGAACCTGTTCCTCAACAATAAAATATTGAAGGAACATCTAAGAGAAACCAGTTGATTGTGAAACTTTATAAGTATCAAAGTTCTCATTCTATTGGGAACATAATCACTGATCTAACATCTCGAATCAAAGCCAGATCTTCTTTGAAGAAACTTTGTGCTTTTGATGCTTAATCTCTTATCAAACCTAAAAATGTTATTGAGGCTTTGCAGGATGTTGACTGGGTTAATGCAATGCAAGATGAACTCAACCAATGTCACGACCCAAAATCTAACGAGACATGATGGCACCAAACGCAACCCACTAGGTAAGCCAATTAACAAGTATCCAATTTAATGAGATTTATTAAGAGAAGAAATGATAATACAACTGCTTTTATACAAAGAACTTCCCAAGGACTAATAGAACAAATCGTGAGTTTCTAAGATTTAAATTTTTACAAGACTGAACTGAAACAATTACAATATCTGGTTGAAATGTAAATTAACAAAATTCGAATCTAATGCTACCAAGGACAAGTGATAGCATAACTGGAACACAGGTACATCTTCTGATCCAGCTCATGCTATACGCAGCAACATCATCGTCCAATATGTGCACGCAAGGTGAAGAAGTGTAGTATGAGTACAACCGACCCCATATACTCAATAAGTAACAAACCTAAACTTAGGTTGAAAGTAGTGACGAGCTGGAGCAAGGATCACGGTCCAACGCCAATAGCCAACAACAGTTCATAACAACATAATAAAAATGATACAAGAGATAATTCAGAAGTACGATGCACAACTCGTTCACAGTTAGGAGGAAATAGGCATGTTTTTCAAAGATCAGTAAAACTCAGTTCTTTTCACCAAATCACCAGAGATATGAGTAAATCTGAAACCTATAAGTTTTCCCCAAAAATCTTTCAACAATAATTAAGATGTTTCATTTTTAGATATCATGAGGAAAGTACATCTTTATACCTACAAGTCAATATGCAAGTGAAATCATGAATGTCACGAAAACTTGGTAGCATGAGGAAATACATCTCTATCCATGTACCTCAAGTACGCATGTCACATGCAATGCACCTCAGTTATGAACTTATGTACTCACACTTTCAGAGTACTCAATCTCACTGCCTCGTATTCTCACTCACCGTGCTCAATACTCAGCACACTCAGTCACTTAGTATTATACAAGGCAGATCCAGCCCAAACATAAATAAATGTAGGGCAGATCTAGCCCAATGCAAATGAATCCAAGTCAGATCCATCCCAATGCAAATAAATCCAGGGCTGATCTAGCCCAAGCGCTATAATAAGCCAAATAATGACATGAATCAATAAAGCTTGCTGCAGCGTGCAACCCGATCTGATAAATATCACTCACAATAGGCCCTCGACCTCACTTAGTCATTCGTTTCTCCAATCTCTCGGGCTCACAAGAATCATGATAATCGGTCCAAACAATGATGATGCGATGTATAAATATAGGACAATAGAGATTGAGATATGATATGCAAATAATAGTTATGATCGAGTATAAAATTTAAATCAAGCAATTAATTCAACATGTAACACAACCTCTGTGGGTTCCAACAGTACCAACATGTGGTCTAAGCATGATTTCTAACATGGACCACAACTCAATTACTCTATCACGTAGAGATTTCACGGTTGGAGATAAGATTAGGTAACTATATAGTACCACAGAAATAACTAAGTCACAATTCACACGATGCACGCCAAGACGACTGTCACCTAGCATGTGTGTTACCTCAACACCAAACACATAACACACATATTCAGGGGCTCACAACCTCCGCACCAAGTTTAGAAGTGTTACTTACCTCGAGAAAGCCAAACGATACTCCACAGATGCCATCCCGCATGTACCGACCTATGGCTAGAAACTAGCCAAAAGAAACTCAAATCCCCAAGTCATCTAAAAAGTCAAACACGGGCTCGTGCCTCAGAACCCGACAAAACTTATAAAATCTGGCAACCCTTTCTTATAAGCTCGACCATACTAGTTTCACTCAAATTCGGCTCCAGATCGATGTTCAAAACTCAGAAGTTCACTCTATGAAACTTTGGACAAAACCCCCCAATTTCTCTTATGAAATCCTTAATCAAATGCCAAAAACAAAGATAGATTCATGAAATAAAATCAAAACCGAACAGAGAACACTTACCCCAATCCATATGGTAAAAATCGCTTCCATCCGAGCTCCAAAGCTCCAAATATGCAAAAATGGATGAAACCTCCGAAATAGAGTACTTTATAATCACTGGGCGAATTAGTGAATGGCCATCGCGATCGTGAAGAAGGAAAAGCACTGCCCCAGAAAATACCCTATGAGATCACATATAAAGCCACGCGAACACGGCACACAAAGCTCACAAACTACGCAATCACTGAAACAAGACCGCGAACGTGAAAGCGAACACGAACACGAACGCGAAGAGAAAAAACCTCTACCCAGCTCAGTCCAAATCACTACGTGAACGCGTGCATACTTGCGCGAACGCGTTGCTCAAGTTGCAGCAACCTACGCGAACGTGTTTGAGGATTTGCGAACGCGATGAAAAACTTTTCCCCATACATCAAACAACTCTACATGATTGCGATTAACTCTACTCGATCGCGAAGAAGGAAACCAGATGCTCAGTAGAACCAGCATGCCAAAATGAAGGAAAATGATCCGAATTCGATCCAAAACACGCCCGAGCCCCTCGGGATCATGCCCGAACATCCGAAAAAGTCGTATATTATAACACGGACTTACTCAAGGCCTCATATCACTTATAACAACATCGAA
This sequence comes from Nicotiana undulata, assembly GCA_005239495.1. Classification (NCBI taxonomy): domain Eukaryota; kingdom Viridiplantae; phylum Streptophyta; class Magnoliopsida; order Solanales; family Solanaceae; genus Nicotiana; species Nicotiana undulata. The sequence continues at coordinate 64,377 of ML275988.1, forward strand.
ATGACAAATCGCACTACGAATCGAACTTAATGAACTTTAAACTTTTCCAACTTCCAAAACTTGTGCCGAAAGATATCAAATCAACTCGGAATGAACTCAAAGTTTGCACACAAGTCCCAAATGACGTAGAAAATCTATTACAATTCCCATAGCCACAATTCGAATCCAATATATTCAAAGTCAACTCCCGGTCAAACTTATGAACTTTCCAAACCTTCAAATTTCCAACGTTCGCCACTTCACGCCGAAGCCTTCTAGAAATATCCAAATGCAAATCAGAATACGCCCTAGTCCAAAATCACCCTTTGTACCAAATGGAATCATCAAAACTCCATTCCGAGGTCAAATACACAAAAGTGAAACTTGGTCAACTCTTCCAACTTAAAACTTCTATCATGAAATTCATGATTCCAAATCGGTTTTGAATATTCTGAAAACCAAAATCAATATTTCACACAAGTCATAATACATCATACGGATCTACTCATGCCCTTAAACTACCGAGCGAAGTGCAAATGCTCAAAACGACTGGTCTGGTCGTTACAACCAATTTGAGAAAAGTCAAGTTTGGCATCTTGTACCAAGACCCAAGGACAGATCAATAATTGGCACTAAATGTCTCTTCAGAAACAAACTTGATGAAGATGAAACAGTTGCAAGGAATAAGGCAAAATTGGTGGTTCAAATATATAGTCAAGAGGATGGCATAAACTATGATGAGACCTTTGCTCCAGGTGCAAGATTGGAAGAAATTAGGCTCCTTATAGCTTTTGTTGCTTACATGGAATTCACTTTTCATCAGATGGATGTCAAGAGTGCCTTACTCAATGTCTATCTAAAGGAAGAAGTGTTTGTCAAGTAACCTTCTAGATTTGAAAGCAAGGAATGTCCTGATCATGTGTACAAGCTTGACAAGGCACGTTATGGGCTCAAGAAATCTCGAAGAGCATGGTGTGAAAAATTATCTAAGTTCATTCTTGCAAGAGAGGTAAAATTGACAAATACTTTGTTCTTGAAAGAAAAAGGTGAAGATATCTTAGTAGTTCAACTATATGTTGTATAATCTTTGGAGCAACTACAGATAGGTTAAGTAAAGAATTTGCTAAGCTAGTGGGGAGTGAATTTGAAATGAGTATGATGGTTGAGATCAATTTTTTCTTAGGTTTACAAATTAAACAAAATTCAAATGGAACTATTTTCCATGGGCACAAGTATGTGAAAGAGTTTCTTAAAAGGTTTAAAATAGAAGATTCCAAAGAAATTGACGCTCCTATAGCAACAACCATAAAGTTAGATGTAGATGAACCTGGTTCATCTGTTGATAGGAATATGTATAGGGAAATGATTGGCTCCTTGTTATATCCCATTGCTGGTAGTCCTGAAATTGTTTTTAGTGTAGATATTTGTGCTAATTTCAGGCAAATCCAAAGGAAACTCACTTGACGGTTGTCAAGAGGATCTTGAGATACCTAAAAAGCACCACTGATCTTTGCCTATTGTATCCAAAAGAAAATAATTTCAACTTGGTGGAATATGTTGATGTTGATTATGCAGGTTTTCTTGTGTATAGAAAGAGCACTTTAGGTATGGCACACTTTCTTAGCTCATGTATTGTGTCTTGGGCCATCAAAAAGCAAAATATTGCATTGTCTACTGTTTAACCTGTGTGTGTGGCTGCTGCCTCATGTTGTGCTCAATTATTGTGGATCAAACAATAATTAATGGACTTTGTAATTTATGTAGGTTGTATCCCCGTCTTTTGTGATAACACCATTGCAATTAGTGTGACCAAGAACCTCGTTCATCACAAAAGAACTAAGCACATAGATGTTAGGCATCACATTTTTAGGGACAACTATGAGAAATGTTTGACTACTGTGGAATTAGGTGTTACTGACAAGCAAATGGATGACATCTTCACGAAAGCTCTAAGTAGAGATCACTTTAAAAGGAACATGTTACAATTAGGGACGATTAAGATCACCTAAACCGAACAAGTTCTAACTCAATAATTGGTTAGATAATTTGTGAATTTTGTAAATAATTAGATTAGATTTTGCTCAGTCTCATACTTTCAGTAGTATACTCTTGTGCCATGTGCTAAAACATTTCAATAATCTCTAATGATATTATCTTTATTTTTTTGAAAAATTCAGACTTACACAAGAGAATTCTCAGTGAAGAACCTGGTTCATCAAGATTAGATGGTATGAACTCTCCACTCCGCATATTTTGAAATAATTGTATTTGGATCATGATAAAAAAAGAGTCTCATTTAATCCCAAACTCCGTCAAGTTTATCTGTTACAAACGAACCAGTTTCACCTAAAAAGAGTCTGCCACTCCATAATTTCCTAGATTCTCGGGAAGAGTCTAACGTCCATTCAAACTGACTTTCCTAGTTTGATTAGACTTCTGAAAAAGCAATTATTACCCACTCTAACAATCCCTCTTTAAATTGATTAGGCCTTAACGATTTATTCACTTCTACTTTTTCCCGCCGCCAAAATTCTCACTATCTTCTCTCATCTCTTCTACACACACATATCCTCTACACACATCAATGGCAAACTCATATGAAAATCCTTCTTCACCACCCAAAGAATCATCACCTACACCTTCGACCACACATTCAATCACACATACCTCGAATAAAGTAAGGTTCAAGATGTTTGCTCGTAGGACAGTCGTTGGCAATGAACAAATCAAGAAAATAAATGAGAAATTGAAAGCAAGCCAAGCAGAAGAACCCCAAAAGTTAGATGAATCTTTTAAGTCTGCAACTGAGAGGGAAGAAACTGTTTCATCTTAAAAAGAACGGGTAACCTCTTGTCTAAATATTGCTTTTGAGTTCATTTCTGAAGTGGATGAAAATCTGGAGAACATATTTGTTCTGGTTGGTACTATTGTTGTGGTAATGACTACTGATTCTGATAAAATTGGTGGTAAAAATAAATAAAAACGAAAAATAAAGTGAGGTGTTCAAGGAGATGTAAGGGTAAAGGGAAAAGAATGAGTTGTTGAATCTTCACCTACTCCTGTAAGGTTGAATGAGGAAATAGGAGCGATGGTGTTATGGAGTGAGGAAGCTGTTGAGGAGGGAGGAAGCTGTTGAGGAGGAAGAAAGCTGGAGAGAAGAAGGAGGTAATGGATCTAGTGATGCAAGTGCAACTGAGGGGATGGTAAGGTTGAGGAAGAGGTTTCAAGAACCCGTTCCATCTGTGAAGGAACCCCTCGAAGAGTTATTGAAAGGGTATCTGATAGCTACAATCCAAAGAAAAAGAAAAGTTCAGGAGTTAAAGTCCCTGAAACTGCTAGGGCGCACAAGAAGAGAAAGGTTGCCTTTTATAAACCTGTAATGACTCATCAAACAAGAGGAGCTACAAGGAGTCAGAAGAAGCAGAGTGAGGCTGAACTGGAAAGAGCCTTAGAAGAGAGTAAAAGAAAAGTTGTTGCAAAGGGAAAGAAGAAAATGAGTGAACCGGTTAAGGCAATTGAGGTTGAGGAGATGGACCTGGTCCTTCATGATAAAGACGAAGCAGAGGAGGTGGAGGTTGGGACTCCAATAGAAAAGAAAAGAAAGACTTTCAAAAGAAGTCTCCTTCAAAGCCTGCTGATATAGAGCCTTTTGCCTTGGCGAAAAAAACCAAGTCTTCCAGGAAATCTAGGAAAGTACAAGTAGTGGAAGAAGAAGAAGAAGAAGAAGAAGAAGAAGAAAGTGAAGAAGAAGAAGAAGAAGAATAAGAAGAAGAAGAAGAAGAAGAAGAAGAAGAAGAAGAAGAAGAAGAAGAAGAGGGAACTGATGTGATTTAGGACAAGATGGTGAAATTTGGAAAAAGAACAATTCTGAAGGGTAGACTCCTCAGGGACTTAGAGGAGGAAGGAATGGTGATGTTGCTGGAGAAGCTAGAACTTCAGGGATGGAAGGAAGACTAGCCCTAGTAGAAATTATGGCAGGGTCACCAGTGTAGTGAAAGGAGTGATTGTGAGCTTTGATGCCAAGGAACTGGAGAAATTCTAAGGGTACCTGCTGAAGGGTACAATGACTACAAGAAGCTGAAATGACCAAGCCTAGAAAACCTCCGCACCTCCCTTTAAATTACTAGAAAATTTGTTGACAGTGACTTAGAGTTATAGCCCAAGGTTGTGTACAAAAGTGAGATGAAGCATGCCCATAAGATGCTCTTCGAATTTGTCAACAAGGTTGTTCTGCCCAGGCAGGAGAGAAGGCACATTGCAACTTTCATAGACTTGGTCCTCATGGAGTGCTAGATAGTGGGAGGCAGATCAACTGGCAAGGATTTATCATCCAGTTTCTTGATAGGACACTCACTGGCACTAAAACTCATGCTATATCCTATGGGTTCATTCTCACTGCTATACTTTCCCACTTCAAGATTTTCCTCAAGAAATGGGATGTTAGCACAAGCAAATATCACTTTGGGCCAACACACGACTGCATGTGACTATAAAGTAGACAAAATGGCCAAGAGTAAGATTTGCTAAAATTATCTAACATAATTATGCAACTTTTCGATGATGCCATGAGGGGGAAGATATATTGTGCTTTTTCACTTTAGACTGTGATGTTTATAACATAATGAACCTGGTCCTTGATGATTTGTGACTTTAAAATGGCAAGTTTCTAACATTGTGTTGATGTTGAGCTGAGTTGAAACATGTTTCATGCTTATAAAAAGCACAGAGTTTGTTATCATCAAAAAAGGGGAATTTGTTGGCCTAAGTATGTTTTGATGATTGACAAAAAGAAACACATGCATGAAACAGGTCCATACACAATATACACACGGCATGACAGATTCACTCACAAGGCATGCACGTAAAAAAGATAAGTATAAGTGGTTAAATTTGATATCTCCTAAACGAAAAGGTTGCATAATTGATAAGGAACAAGACTCCTTACTTAAATAGAACTTTGTTCTAGATAAGGGAGGAGTTATAAGTTGAAGATAACTAGAACTCTTCCACCATGGAAGAGTATAGAATTAGAATTCTAGTTAATCCTATTCTACTAACTCTATATATTTCAGGATGTTCTCACTATAGAGGTTAGCACAAACGCTGAAGTTAAATGAGAGTTGAGAGCAAAATAGCAAGGCATTCTGCAAGTTGTGTGATTCAAGTGTGCATACCTGAAGCTACATGAACGAGGTAGAAGAACCAGTTCCCAGTGTCTGTCTTTTATTCTAGTTTCGTTGTAGTAGGGATTTTGAGTTGTACCTTTCAACTTTCTCTAGAAGCATTTGTACTAGGTACTCTGAGTGTATTGTTCAAGTCAGAGTTAACTTAAAATTATCGCAACAACCTGAGGTTGGTTGCACAAAGGGTTAGAGGTAATCCTTAAGTTTACAAGAGTTTTTTAAACGGTATTTTTGGCTCAGTGATTTAGTGAAGTGTTCGGAAAAATCCTACTAGATAGTAGGTCGTGATTTTTTTTAACCTTTTGAGCCAGGTATTTTTCACATAAAAATATTTGTGTTCTTTATTTTCTGCATTTATTATTCTCCAACTGTAGTATAAGGAACACATAGAAGAACCAAGTTCTTCTATAATTTATGCACGCAAAAAATTGAACAACACACAAATCACTCATGTTGTGTGGTATTAAAGTACAAAATATCAATAACATGGGAAGCACAACGAAATTTACGAGGATCTTCGCTAAGAAAAGTTAAAAAGCATCATGTTGCGTAAAGTGGTTTTTATATATTTTTGTATAGTGACAGTTTATTTTGTATATATTTTGTATAGTGGTATTTTTCTGTATAGTGAGAGTCTATTATTTTCATACTCGACTCCTCTATTTAGGGCATTTCTTGAAAGAAAATGACACCAAATTCCACACTTGCATTTTAGCGATTGACAGTTCTTCTTTTTTTTTTTTTTTTTTTGCATAAACGATTTTCGCCATGCAAAGAAATTCTTATATATATATATATGATCACACTCAATTGTGTCTAATAAAAGACTAAGGGGGTGTTGCAAATATAATCTGGGGTATTATGCCCAGAGTCGAATCCCACAGGGAATTAATGTATCAAGAGAAGCTTTTAAAGTACTAAATTCTTATTAGTCAACCTCCTCAAACTTTATGAATAACAATTGGTGGTGTGATTACTACTACAACTAACTAAATCTATAAAACTAAGAGTAACTAACAAGTAGTTGTAAACAATTGGAATAAAGATCTAAGGTAATGATTTTCCTCGTTGTTGATTCCCCTAGTTGTATGTTTCCTATAGTTTTGACTTAGTTGTCTCTATCAATCATGAACTCTCCAGTTATCATAAATCTCTCTCAAGCAATTATGATAATTTACTAGACGCACTCTCTCAAGCTACGCTAGCTAGATTCGCATTACAGTTCACTTTAGATTGCACCCGAGGTATCGTTATCTCTAATCCAACCTCTAAACCCTCGGTTATGACTCTCGCCTATACTCCGGGAGTGATGTTGTTCAAACAACTACCTAAATATGCACTCTCTCTCAAGCAGATACATAATAAATAGGAACAGCTAATTGATGGCCTTTCAATCAACTACAACAAGAACGTAGTTGAACAAATAGAGATTAACAACCAAATCAAAACTATATTAATATAACAACGAGTTCATCCCCAACGGGTTCCACCAAAACCTTAGGTTAAAAGATTTAGCTACTCATAACAATGATAAAAACTACAAAAGAATTCATGAACAATGTAAAATAGGAAGAAGAAGGAAAAACTCGTAGAAGAATTCCCCCGCCTTGCTCCTCTTGTGTCTTTGCCTCCTTAGGTCGAATTTGTGTCCAAAATATGTCCAATCCTCTGAAAATAACGTTCTCCCATGTATATATACCAAGTAGGGTCGGGCCCAAACAATTATACCTTCTCCTACGCGAAAAGGACAAGTTTCCAGGCCGCCACTAGCGCGGCCGTGCTAATCTCGCGCTAGTGGGGTTTTATTCTGCCCCAGTCCGTGTCAGGTCCGCAGTCGCTGTTTCGATCGCGTTTTTGACCCTGTTACGTTTGAATTGGGAAAAACGTAAAACATGAAAGTTGTAGCCCTTTGAGTATCTGTCCAAACATATATTATATAGCCCAAATGGAGTTCGGAGAAAAGAGTTATGTTCAATTTACTAGATAGTGCACAATATATCTCCTCGAGTCTTCGTTTGTTCTCAACTATCAAATTTGACCCCCGAACACGATCCCGACTTAATTCCTTGAGCTTTTACTCAGACTTCAAAGCTCCAAATCACTTAAATTCATTCCATAACATCTATATAGCTCGGAATCACTCCTACAAGGCATAAAACACACAATTAGTACAAAACACTAGCGATTAAAGCTCAAACTCAATTAAAGTGCAGTAAACTAGAGTGTAATAAGCGACTAAAATACGTAATTATAGCCTATCATCAACACCCCACACTTAAACCATTGCTCGTCCTCGAGCAATCAAACTACACTTTATATAGACACGACCTTTTTAAGCAATTCTCCTAACTCATCACACCAAGAATATTTAAAATAGACTAAGCACAAAAGCGTAACATCTTCACCTCAAGATTTGACTCACAAGTACCACGCATTATTCACAGCTCACCCACTTACTCTAACATAGAGGTCACTGACATTACCTTTCCTTCATGAATCAAGTGCCCTCATACAACAAAAAAGAGTAGTTCGAAACAATAAAATTTAAGAACACATAGGAACTTAAGATAGAACGAATTCACTCACTCTCAGAAATAACATTCATGTTCCACAAAAGATGCACCATAGGCTTGCCCGTAGTGTACTACTCTACTAATCGAGTTCATTCAGTCTAGGATCAAGTAGGACTTTATTTGGTTGTAATGTAGGCTGCGGGACGGGTAGGATATATTTAGATATAAGAGTGACTACACCTCCCTAAGAACTTTAATACATATACTATAACATTCAAACCCCATACTTATGTCAAACCAAACTCCGCCTTCACATCAATGTATTTTACCCCATACTTCTTTAAGCACAATTACATCAAGAGTCACCACTTATCAAGGCTATAAATATTTTTTTCCCACAACAATACAACTATTTTTTCTTCCTTTTCTTCTTTTTTTCTTCTTTTTTTTCAAGTGACTCTTACTTTTTCAAAAAAATGCACCTTTCTCCTTATTTCATTAGTTCCACTCAAAAGCCAAACCAACCACCCCACACTCTAACTTTTACACAGTTCATAACAATTCAAGTGCTTATGAGAGGTTAAAAGGTTCAAATAGATAGTCCATTCAAACAATTGGGTAAGGCTTGTAATGTGGTTGCCAAAGAAATACGATTACAAGCTCAAAGGGGTTAACTACAATACGTAACAATTAGGCGGGTAAAATATACATACTGGCTCAACAAAGAAACGCCTATATCACTTCCAAGACTGAACTAAACTAATATTTCTCTTTGCCAACACACGGGGCAAGTTCTAGGCATCAAATGCAATGCACACAATAACACTCAAATCTCATACACATGGCACATAACTCACTCAGGATTGGATTCATAGACACTCTAGTCAAAGCAGTTAAGCAAATTTAAAATCATACAATTTAAGGTACTTATACAAGAGTCAAAAACTGAGCCTAAGCGTCACAACCAAAGTACTCGCTATTCTCAAGGAATAACAAAGTCAAGAGATATTGCTTGAATTCAAAACACAACACAATGGATCCTCTTCCTTAAAAAAACTAACTACACCCGGTTCAAACAAAACCCTTGGAAAAGAACCGTGGTACAAAGAAAAATCAAGGGGGAATTGCTACACTACCTAACAAAAGAAAATCTTTTTCTTTTAGACTTAAATCCCTCAGAAAAATTGTCTAATAGATCCATCGTCGGGAAAAGTCCAATCTTTTCTATTTGTGTAAAAGAATTATTCCATTAAACTAACATAACTAAAATAACATAGAAAGTCACACAGACAATCTCCTCACCCCACATTTAAAATTGTGCATTGTCCCCAATGCACACCCATACATACAAGAGGGTAAAAGAAACTCCCTGGTAGGCCAAAGGCCGAAGCACTAGCATCTCATGGGATACTCAGACTTCTCCCAGGCCTGGTCCTTCGTGCGGGTACCTCACACTTAGTTCCAACCA
>MDKH01239976.1:0-16197 GCA_005239495.1 Nicotiana undulata
TTCTCCGCGATCGCAACCCACCTTCTGCGATCGCAGAGAAGGAAACCAGATAGCAAATTTTTTTTTGGTTTTTCCAACTTAGCTCCCGGAGGTCCGAAACACACCCGAGCCCCTCGGGACCCTGTCCAAAAGCACCGGTAAGTCTGTATTCATGATACGGACTCGCTAAAACTTTAGGAACATGAAAAACAACAACGGAACTCGAAATCAAACCCCAAAACAAAATTAATCAAACTTAAGAACTTTGAAATTCTAGAATTCACTTTAACGCGCCGAACCGACCTAAACCACTCGGAATGACTTCAAATTTTGCAGATAAGTTATAAATGACACAACGGAACTATTCCCGGTCTCGAAATTAAATTCGGACCTCGGGAACATAAAATCACTTCGCAAGCCAAATTCCAAATTCTTTAGAAACCCCACAAGTTCATTAACTCCATTTTTCCTCATTTGGATCTGAAACCAATCAAATCAAGCCCGTTTTACACCAAATTCCACAGATAGGACAAATAACATATAATAAACCTGTTCCAGGCTCCAGAACCGTAATACGGGCCCGGTAACATGGCTTTCACATAATTACTCATTTTCACAATCCTTTATTATTTCCTGAAAACAATTTTCTTTAAAAATTCATTTCTCGGGCTTGGGACCTCGGAATTCGATTCCGGGCATACGCCCAAGTCCCATATTTTCCTACGGACCCTCCGGGACCGTCACATCACGGGTCCGGGTATGTTTACCAAGAATGTTGACCAAAGTCAACTTTATTCACATGGAAGCTCCCCGGCTACCTTCTCGGGCTGCGCACGCATATCGAGGTGAGATTAACGGAGGCTTTCGAGGCCTTGAAATTAAGATTTAGCTGGAAATACCTAGGATGACCTTTTGGGTCATCACACTGAGCTCAACGACGCGGAATGAGTAAGGAGCGGTTATGAGCATCTAGCCCTCATAGACGGAAAGAGAATGAACACAGTTTGTCATGGTCAACTATATCAGAACATAATGACCAGAGCCTTCAACAAGAAAGTCAAGCCAAGACAATTCACACCAGGGCAGCTGGTGCTAAAGAAAATCTTCACATCAAGACGAAGCCAAAGGGAAGTTTTCACCCAACTGGCTGTGTCCGTACATGGTTCATAGAGTGCTGACAGGAGGATCACTTATACTTGCAGAGATGGACAGAGAAGTTTTGCCAAAACCAATCAATTCAAATGCAGTCAAGAGCTACTATGTGTAACTCCTTATGCTTTTATCAACAATGTAAATTGAACTACGCTTGACCTGATTCCCGTTTAAGAAGGGATACGAAGGCAGCCCTATGGGTTCGGTCAAAATTTAATAAAAATCTCATTTCCCCCCATAATTAGAAACAAGGGACCCTCAAAATTCTGAAGCAAGTTCATCCAATTGTCGCACAAGCAACAGTCAGAAGTATCCACCCATCAAACTGGGGCAAAATTTTGAGGAGGACCCTCAAAATTCTGAAGCAAGTTCATCCAATTGTCGCACAAGCAACAGTCAGAAGTATCCACCCATCAAACTGGGGCAAAATTTTGAGGAGGACCCTCAAAATTCCGTAGCAGGAGAGGTTGCAATGTCTCGGACCACGTCACAATCGTCGGTTCATCTAGAACTATTTATGCCTATATTACACTTTTACAAATCATGCATATTTATTAAAACAACTTGTTTAGCAAACGCTACCCCGATGATACAGACAGTACAATCACAATAAGGCAAAAACGACAAGCAAAGCCAGCAGGGATACGAACTAACCCTCCCTTTACAGAACTCACGATTTTTCTTTGGATGCAGGAACAAAGATGGCTAGGGCCCCAAAGCCATATCCACCCGAAGGACATATATTTCCCAAAGACACGCTTCTCAAGCCTCGTCTCACATGCCCAAATTTATTATCATCACCTATGACACTTCATTATTGTCGTGCTCGCGACAATCATATCGCCGCAATTTATCATCAGCTAAGAACTCCTATATGCATTTCTTTCTTGCATAAGGCTACCTTTATGCCTTCCAACTTGGATAAGGCTATCTTTCTGCCTTCCGAGGTTAAACGCTACCTCCATCTGCATCAGCATTGCCTAAGGCTACCTTTCTGCCTTCCGAGACTAAATGCTGTCTCCATCTGAATCTGCATTGCATAAGTCTACCTTTCTGCTTTACGAGACTAAATGTTGTCTCCATCTGTATCTGCATTGCATAAGGCTACCTATTCTGCCTTCCGAGGTTAAACGCTACCTCCATCTGCATTTGCATAAGGCTTCCATTCTACCTTCCGAGGCTAAACGGTGCCTCCCATTTACTTTTCAAAGCAACCACTGTCTCTGTCATTAATTACTTCTCTTCCTTTCGGGCTAAGCTCTTCCCCTTTAATCGCAAGACTATGTTTTGTCTTGTTAACATCATACTATTGCATTTTCATGGGCTGAAATATCGCCAACCTATCCAAAGGCGCCATCGTTCGGAGGCACCATCTTCATGGCCCGAGAACACCGTTTCATGGCCTAAGGATCCCTTTTATCAGTTTGCATATCATTATTAAAAGGCATCATGGTTCGGAACCACCATCTTCATGGCCCGAGAACATCATTTCATAGCCTGCAAATCCCGCAACAAGTGACTAATGGCCCAGGACATCATGCTCTAAGGACGTCATCCTCAACCGTCTAAAGAGAGCATTCATAGTCCAATGGGAATCTGCATCATATTTAAATTACGCACAATATATGCTTGTTATTCATTTGCACGAAACCCGGCTAGAAACATCAAGCCAGCCAGGCAGTAGCGGACCCGCTCCATTTCTCATGACTACCCCGTAAACCATCTTGTTCACCCGACCCTGCACTTTGCGTCCGTCCTTGTAAAACTTCACCGGTAAACTTCACCGGTGACTCCTGAACTACATACTACCTGATTCATGTAAAACAAGGGATATGTAGGCAGCTCAGAAGCTAGGGTGTAGCTCAAATCTTTCGAACTATTTCCACTCGGTCAAAATTGGCCATCATATCTTTACCCGACAACTCTTTCATCCTTTCCGGGTAAAGAGGGGTAGTTGTTGAAACCCAATTTTTCCTCAAATTATTTTCAGACTTGCATATATACCTCAAAATCACTTTTCATTATAATTGGCATTTTTCCATAATTTTACCAATTTATTTTTCTATTTATTTAGTGTTTTATCTTCAATAATTATTCATAAATCGCATTACAAATAATTTCAAATTATTTCTTAGCTCAATATACCATTCTAGTCCTGTTAAGATTTAATTCTTTCATAAATTAGCCAATTTTGGCATTATTTAATTATAATTACAGCAATTTTACAATTATAGTCTAACTGTATATTTTATACCATTTGAATCACTGATTAGCCGTTTTATATTTTTTTATATTAGTTAATTACCTTAATTGTATTTATTTAACCTCAATTTCATTTTTTGTATAATTATTAGCTATTTTTATTTAATTATTTATCTATTTTAATGGGTATTTAACTTATATCCATTTTTTAATTTCAATTTCAGTCTTATTTACCCAAACCCATAGCCCAATTAAACTGACCCAACAACCCAGGGCCCAATTCCTAAATACCCAACCCAATCCCCCGTTTCAATCTCCTTCTTGTTCTCTCTGGTTCTCTCTAGAACCTTCCCTTGCCTCCCCCCTTCGATGAAGTTCGTTCGTCTTCTCTGGCTAGTCCCCTCGCTGGAAACTATGGCCTCCCATCATCTCCTGGTTACTGCTTCATCATACACCGGTCTAATGACACCCTAAGGCCCTCAAGCGAACCTGGAGCGGTTCACTCACCTCTCATGGTCCCTCGTACCATTTTCCGGCCACCTCCGGCCATCTGAGTAAGAGCTACTACTTTCCTGGCTAATGCCAGCGACATCATTTAGGTTTTTCTTGTTTCTCTAGGTCCCATGAAACCCTAACTCCAGATATCTTTTCGATTTCTTCTAGATCTGCCTTAGATATATTTATATCGTGAAGCTTTTTACATGTTTTTATTTGAAGAACCTTCCTATTTTAAAAGATCTTTCATCTTCAAACTAGATTTTCATAACCCTTTTTTTAAATGGTTTTCATACGATTTTCCAGTATTCTCTTAAGATTTATATTGTGTTTAATGATTTTATTGAAGTCTCTCTCTTTATCTGAGTTGTGTTAAGAAAACCCTAATCTAAACCTTAGGTCTCTGAATACATATTTGCATGTGTACCTACGAGCTTTATGATTCTCTGAAGTTTTACCCTATGGTGTTCGTATATGTTTTTGACTTTCTTACTCTCTCTACGTGCCTCCGATTTTACCCTGTAATACACATGAATCCCTAGCTTGTATGATTTTACTCTACTGAGATTGCTAGGGTTTCAGATTTCTTGAACATTGTCTATTTAATTCGTATTTTTTTTTTCCTTTAGCTGATACTGGCCTTATTTGAATCCTTGATTCCCTCGGATTAGTATCCTTCACTGATCCGTTAAGGTAATACGCTACTGATTTTGACCCATGAGTTATTCACTTGCCTTATTTGATTAATTCTACTGTTTAATCGATTTTAACTAGGATTTTCTGAACCTAGACCAATTGTTTGTTCTGTATATTGATATTATATTTCTTATGTTGTATTCCAGTCATACGAGATACTTTCCTTAAGTTATGCTAGTTTCCTGTAATTTGAACCTCATTTGAAGACTTCCTGTCGATTTCCATCATTCCCTGCTTATTTTCATAGCCAATTATGTTGTCACACTGATCCTTAGGACATTCCTTAATTGATATGTTATGTATCTAGCATAATTACCTGCCCTATATTTGTATTAGTTTGAAATATCTCCTTATGTATTACATGCCAGCCATGGATTTCTTTCCTTATTTGGTCACTTGTCTTTACCGTTTGAAGTTGAATCCCTTTATTAGTGGGAGTACTTAGACTGATTGTTTGTTAATTGATTCTGATTCCTCTAATTGCTGCCTGACTTTGATATGTACCTTATTTACTAATGTTCTTCCAAAAACAAAAGGAAAAAAAACTATATATACACTCTATTCATTCGTTACACACACACACATACATAGATACAAAAACTGATATGTGCACTCTCTTTTACAAAGAAAAGGGTTCTATACTCTCTTCACCCTCTCTTCTGTGCTACTTGCTATTACTTTAAGTGAGCCGGTTGCAAGCCAAGGCTGACTAATGTGCATCTCCTATCTTTGTTTGCTTTATTGCTTTCTTCATCATACTGGTATGTTCTGATTTAAGCTTCAGTCATCAAACCAACATGTTTCAATTGATAGTTCAATTCCTTCTATTCTTGATATGTTTCTACTTATGGTTCTGCTGTCCCACATGCCATTAGAATTCTGAATCCCCTTTACATGTCTATTTTCACTTTACCTTGAATGATCAAGGTGTCTCCCTGCACTCAGCCTATATTCTTTATATGCATCTCCATGCCCATGACTAATATGTTAAATTCAATCATGATGTAAGTGTTTTGGTTGATATGTTGCTCTAACTTGACACTTAGTTATATCCCTGACCTCCCCCTGAATCCTTAGAATCCCTTGGATTATGTGTCTATGTATGAACCTGCCTGCTTCACTAGTTGAGTATTTGTCCCTCAAACCTCTCACCTTTATTTGTGACTGTTGGGCTACCCTGGGTCCTTTATGTGATGTTGGCTTTGTTTGTTTTGAGTTGATAAACTATTTTCGTCAATTGAACCTTTGTTCTGAAAAGGCTGATCTTTACTAAAAGTCCTTCCTCTCTTAAAATGTTTTTCAACACTGTTTTACTTAAACTTCCTAAAATATGAGCACATCTCACTCTACTCCTAGTTTCTTAACTTCAGCCCCTTTGTGTGAGCACTGCCTTGGATCCTCCAAGGTCCTCAGGAACTCTGACACACCCGGATTATGAAAGGTAATGGCATATGTCATTAAGGACCTGGAGACTTGGGCCTATTGGTAGGCTCCCTATAGTGTAACATCTTAATTTTCTTATTTACTTATATAATTCGTGTTACACTGGTCTGTAATAACTGATTGTATAAATGATT
This sequence comes from Nicotiana undulata, assembly GCA_005239495.1. Lineage (NCBI taxonomy): Eukaryota > Viridiplantae > Streptophyta > Magnoliopsida > Solanales > Solanaceae > Nicotiana > Nicotiana undulata. The sequence continues at coordinate 6,102 of MDKH01239976.1, forward strand.
CTGGGGTTGGATAGTGAAATGGGTGGGGTATGCATACTTAGTATAGACGCGGGTAGAAATCATGCCCATAGGTTTACTTTTCCTATATGTGCAATAGCCACCATGCTTAGGAACAACATGCCAATCATACATTAGATACCATGACAATTAGGTTTATTTATTTTAGCATCTCATCATAATGGTATTCACTTAGAAATCATGTTCATAGGATCTAGTAACAACAAGAATTTCTAATATGTGACTCTGTTCATACCAATTGTGTTTTGTTAAAAATCCTGCTTTAGGACGAATATGTTAACAAACTACAATCTTGTTTCATAATGTCGCACACTTAGAGATCCTGTTTTCTAGGACAACATTAATAATCTGTTATTCCAAATAGTCTTCTGAAACTGTGATTTAATAAATGATAGTACTGCGCATTTAGAAATCGTGTTCAGGAATCTTACATACGCCTCATTCTGCCTCTTTATTGTGCTTCTAGAAAATCATGTTCAGGAACTCTGCATATACACTTTGTACATACATTAGATATCATGTTATAAGACCGTATCCGCTCAGTTACACCTAGCCTAATGTATAATAGGTATAAGAACCTCACTTAGTTCCTCTAAAAGAAAGCCGGTAATGCCTTATGATTATAGGCACCTAAAACAATTTGTTTACTAATGCTATTTGAACAAGTTCCCGTAAAAATTGGTACACCTAGGCAAGCCTAAGGTGCTGGATCAGTTAAAACAGGAAATCTACTCTCCACACTTACTGTTTGACTAACAACATGTTAAAATTAGTATTTAAGAAACTGGTACAATTCCTTCTCTAAAATCAGTAATAAAACTGCCTTGTTATTGCATTCTCGCCTAGACATCATGCCTTAGGTCCTGAAGTTAGAAAGGCCTTACTTGTGTTTGAGTCATGCTAATTATGTGCACAACCTGTGGAGGAATACTTGGGCCTTATATCTGCTCCTATTTTGTTTTTTTTTCCCTTTTATTTGCAGTCCTAATTGTCTTTGCTTGTCGCTTAGAATCTTGTCCTTTAAACCTAGGGGTCAGCCTAGATCCTCCCTTTAGGATAGTAGTCCTAGCCTCCTCCGGGACTGATAGGTTGGGACGGGTAATATCAAGAAATAGAGTTCGTGACCAACACACGCTTTAATTACCCTCACGGGGTGGGAAAGGGTAGAATATGGGTATGATGATCGGTGCGCTAATACCACGTGTAGCCCCTCTTTGAGGAGTGTCTATCGGGTATTTCATTGATGTGATCCATATTGTTTCAAACCTAGGATGTCTTTCTCTCAAATGTTTTATTAGTTCTTTCAAAAGTTAATAACTCCAATGCTTATTTGAAATCCCCTCTTATTTGATCCATTACTTGCTACTTGCTTATTGTACAAATTCACGAAAGACATTTGGTCGGGAACCACAGTTGTGGATCCTGAGGGGTTCCTAATACCTTCCCCTTGGGATAATTTCAAGCCCTTACCCAATCTCTGGTAATGCAAACTAGTCTCATGAGTTCATCACTCTAGGTGCCCTAACGCACCTTAAAAATCGTTAGGTGGCGACTCTTCTTTTAACCCTCTTCCTATAAAAGGAGTTGTCAGAATGTCATAATCCCGATCTCCGCTTAAGGGAAAAAGGGGGCGCGACACAAGGTCATAGAATAAGAATTCCTAATGTACAAATGTATGGAAATTCATGGACTACTAGGTATTCCTAAAGTTGTCGGCTACAAAAGGCGCCATAAGATTCGGTTAGAAGGGAAAGCATAGTAAGAGATATATAGGGCCTTACAAAATTATTTGATGGATAGGAGGAGTAGCTTATGATCTTAAATTGCCTCAAGAGTTAGAGTCAGTCCATTATCCATGCTACATAAGTACACTGAAGACCCTTCTCAGATTATCGCACTAGTTGACATTCATATTACAAACGATCTACTCCATGAGCAAGTTCGAGGACGAATGTTCCAAAGGTTGAAAGATGTTACAGCCAATGTTTTCGTACGTAAATACATGTTGTAAAGTCAATTGATGTAAGCTCATAACTGAGATCATCTTTAAACATATATACAAAGTAAGTTACTCATGTTACCTTAGAGGTTAAAAATATTTAATATCATTAAAACGAGTAACAATAGGGTTGGAAGGCTTAGATACTAAATGAATTAGAAAAAATAAGTTTCGTCGAAAGTTGACAAGTTGGGAATGTTATAACCCGTACTTTTGGGGTGATACTAGGAGTGCTCAATATTATAATTAGGTCATGATTTTATCCAACTGAATAATATGATATTCATACGTTATGTTTTTAAGTCAAACAAGTTGTAAAACAAAAGTCGACAAAAGTTGTCGCAAAATTCGTTCATAATCTTACAGGATTTTGGGTCAAATGACACTGACCTTTTATCCCAACTTGGATTTAGGGGGTGATCCACTCTTTAAATTGAATATTTACGAGTCTAGTTTCCAATGGATTAAACGGTTAGTCGATATGACATCAGAGTAAAGAGATATTAGTGTTTTCGTGAGACTGCACAAGAAGCCCCTATGGGACACACTTGGTTGGTGGCCGACCTTCACCAATTTTTACTCGTGTTTGGGATGAGCGTTGCCCATTTTTGGACCTCTTTCAAATCTCACACTCTCCAAACTCTCCCAAACAGTTCCCCGAAGGCTCCAAACAAATTCAATAAAAAATACACCACAACCCAACATCAAAGTTAGCCAAAGGTGAATAATAACCCCTTTATGGTGTTGTGATGTAAATAAGCATGATGGTGAAAAAAGTTGAGCTTAGGGTTCGAATTGTATCTACTTCCTAAAGTATGTTCAACTGACCAATCTCTGGTAATGCAAACTAGTCTCATGAGTTTGGAAGTTAAGATTAAGGTATTTGTGCATGTGTATTGTTTCGCAAGGGGTTTTGAGCTATGTTTTTATCTGAATTTGTTGGAATATTTTGGAGACATTATTGTTTATGTTGTTCCTATTTGTCTGGTTTGATTTGTATGGAAGTAGAATTTTATAGGGTAAATGTTGTCTAATTTTCTATAAGTGACCTACTAGATTATAAGCATGTTCGTATAAATTATTGTATTCTCTCTTATCGGGACTTTATATTCAGTTAACTATTATCCTCGTTCAGTCATGGGAGCAAAGGGTGTATGTATGTGTATGTGTGTGTGTGTGTGTATATATATATATATATATGTGTGTGTGTGTGTGTGTGTGTGTGTGTGTATGTGTGTGTGTGTGTGTGTACATTATTAAAGTATTTTTACCACAATCGAGCTATAATCGAGGGGCAGGACCTATTGGGCAACCTAAAATCAGATGGTAATATATATATACTGAGCCTACTGTGGCCGAGCGCCTATGAGCGAGCTTTCTATGGCCGAGTACTTACACGTACCGAGCCTTATAGGGTCGGATAGCTATATTACTTGCTATATTGAGAGAGTTGAGTCAACAGGTAAGCATATCTTCAGATCATCTTTGACTCTCAGCTACTTTCAGTTATTATATTATCAATTTAGTTTGAGCTTTCAGTTATTTTATTCCCTTACATACTTGATACATTATTTTGTATTGGCGCCCAATTTACAGGGAACACTGCATTTTATGTCTGAAGGTTCAGGTAGACCAACGGGTAGACCTCCTCAATAGGTGTTGTCCGCATTTGGCATTGTAGGATTGTATGTATGTTCTTTTGGTTTGTAAGTTGTAGTAGTTATGACGGTCTTGCTGGCCCAGCTTTATACATAAGTCCATTTGGAGCTAATCTTTGCTCAATTTTATATTTTGTTTCACAAATTGTCCTGCGATGTGGTCTTTCCGGCCAAAGTACCACATTGTATGTTCAGAGCCCCTCAGTCTCAGGTTGGTACGCTGGTCAAGTTAGGCACTTGGTGCCAGTCTCGCCTCCCCAAGTTTGGGTTGTGACACAAACATCGTCCAAGGAAGTCAAACAATTCTATAGGAAGAAATTCCAAAAATTAAAGTTTTGATCTTTGATTAATTCTAATAAAAGTTAACAAAAGTGTCACGCACCAAACCTGGATCTGAACGTAACACGGCACACGGTGCACCTGTCTACATGTGACCGAGCGAATCAACAAGTGATATTATAACACACTGAATGCGGAAGATACACTAAGACATTGTGATATACTAAAGGTCTCAATGATATAAATCAAGTGCAGAAACAGTAATATAAGTCTGAAACATATATGTAGCAACATTGCTTAACATGAAAAGCTTGTGAATTTGTCTAATTGTTGCTCTAGTCTATGAAGCCTTTAATGAAATACTAAAAACACTGACTTTTTTGTAAATATTGAAAGACTGTAAAGTAAAGATAATGCCCCGAAAGAAATGAGGCTCAACCAATAGCTGGTACGAGAATCCTAGCACTTTGAATCATCAACCTATAAATCATTACCTGCATCGTAAGATGCAAGCTACAGGAAAAAAGGACGTCAGTACATTTGAATTGCGCTGGTATGTAAAGCAACTGAAAGAAAGAACTATAAATACTGAAACTGAAACTGAAAGTGAACTGATAACTAATAACTGAAATGATAAATGAACAAAGGAAGCAAGGATATGAATACTCCCTCTTCTAAATGTTGAACAACATGTTTATTTGAATAAACTACGGCCTTGGGCCCAATATATGTGTACAAGCAACACCCCCTGGCCCAAGTATATGTATAAATAACTACGGCATCAGGCCCAAATATGCATAAAGCATAAACTACGCCTCAGGCCCAAATACAAGTGTTCAACATTCCGGAATTTAAATTAAGGAACTAAGAATCATACTGCAATATGTGATGCTGAAATATGGAATCATATTGAGTTACATGATATTGGAATACTGAATGGGACTAGTCTGAGAAATGTATTCTTGAACTGATTATGAACAGGGAAACTTCAATATTTTATGACATGCTGAGTAATCTGGACTGAGACTTATGGGCATCAAGCCCGAGTCTATATTGATTACACAGTGTGCTCACAATGCCTAGAATGAAAGTTATGAACGAATTAGGAAGCTAGATAGTATAAGTTCAGCAAATATTCAATGAACTTTACATAACAATATTTCTGAGGCAATTAGTAGCATTGTAAAAGAAGTGTAATGTAGGGAGAATCATTAACATTCTCAAACATATAGAGTTAGCCTCACATACCTTGACTATGGCCTTTTTAAACGTATCACATGTTCGTAACCTATTTCAACGATAATTTATGTCAATATATATCAAGAGGAACCAATATTAGCACTAAGGCTCATGTGTTGGTAACTTATGAATATTATCAAACACCTTATGGGCGTAAACTCTCATAGCCCTTGTTAATGGTGTTATCTTCACCAAATTTTCATTCTACTACTTCTAGGCGATTCTAGAATCCCAAATAGATGTAAATAACACCATTTCTCATCATGCAAATGATTGTAATAATATTAAGTCAATAACCCAAAAACCTAGCATAGTTCTTATGGATCTCTTTATCAAACTCATTTACTATTTTCCGAAAAACTCATCAACTCATAGTTATAAATGATTAGGCAGTAGAAGTATTACCATTTAGAAGTTCAATCCTTTTGTATTTGAGTTCTAGGGTTTCCCTTTTCAATAATGGTGTCTCGATCGAATATCTAATGATTGGAAGGATTTACCCATGTAAATTAGGTGTTGGAGAATTGAAATTAACTTAGAATTATCGTTAGAACTACCCTTGGATGATGTAGGGACCTTGGGGAAGTTGGGTTGTTGAGAGCTCCCCTTTCTAGAGAAAATGTATGTGTTCGGGATTGTGGGTAATGAGGTGGGGTTTAAATATTTGAACGCAACCCAAATATTGAGGAGGAAATTAAAGTAGATCGGATAAACATCATCGACGCGGGTAATCGTCAGGGGCGCCAAAATAACTCAGCAAGGCGCCATCAGATGTGCCAAAACTACAGTTCCTTGCATTATCAGGGGCGCTGACTTTACTGCCCTGGACAGTGTCTTGCACTATCAAGGGTGTTGAGGTTAATATCCTAGACAGTTGCACATTCTATGTTCGTGAGTTTTTATGGCTTTGCACTGTCTTAGGCTATAAGACGGACCTCCCATAAACTTAGTCGACTCTCATGAATTTTATGCACCTCACTCTCTGTCATGATTCAAAAACAATTATTTCCACCCATACTCATCCAGATAGGACTTCACATATCTAAAAGGTCACATTAATACACATTTAATGCATCCACAACTAATCCGAATTTACAGATTGTTACATTATTTCCCCCTTGGGATCATTTCTCCTTGAATAATTATCCTGATTGTAACTACGACTAACTCTTCACCTTAAACATGACTGATTGAAAAATGTGAACACTGAAATGTCATGAACACGTGCATACTAAACTGAATGGATACACAATTACTGAACTGCTGAGGTACTGAACTGAATAGATACAAAATTGTATGGCTACTAAACAGAATGGCTACTAATCTGACTGAATACTGAAAGACATAGAGATTGAAATATAAGGTCTGATTGAGAAGGTTAGTTACATTCGACATTTCTCTAAAACACATGCCAGGTAATAGAGCATAACACTAACCTCATAGGGCATCATAATATGCATAACATGAAACATATACATTATATTGGTATGTTATGGATACATGAATTCTAAACTAACGTGGATATATGAATACTGAACTGGCATGAATATTTGAGTATTGATATGGTATGAGTATTTGAGCACTGAACTAACATCGGTATCTAAGTACAAAGCTGGCTTGAATATCTGAGTACTGGACTAACATGAGTATCTGAGTTCTAAACTGACATGAATGTGATGACATCAAATCCAAATTCTTGAAACGTATATGTCATGATAGGAGATATGAATACTTGAAACTTGAATGTTATAACATGACACATGAAATGCTGGGTGTACAACCGCCAATTCTTCCAGAAACTCTAAACCATAAGCTACTTTCCCTATGTATTTGAGATTGAGATTTTAATTATTCCCAAATCTTAAAACACCTTCATAGGCGAAACTTTTAGAAGCACCCAATCATCAACCTAAAACTCTAGGTCTCTATGTTTCATGTTCGTATAGGACTTTTGGCGACTCTGAGCTGTCTCCAAATGCTCTTGAATCACCTTGACTTTCTCCATAGACTGATTGACCAAATCTGGTCCCACCAACTCTGTTTCGCCACCTTCGAACAAACCAATTGGCGATGTACACCTTCGCCCACACAAATCATGCTTTTTAAAATGAGCGAGATAATCCTATTATAAGGTTCATATTTACAATTTCCACTAAAGGATATGTATATTCTATGGTAAAACACTAGGATTTGTGTTGATCGACTTTCACTTGCTGACATTTTAGACACTTGGCCACACAATCTGTGGCGTTCTTTTTCATATCGGTCAACCAATAAATTTCCTTGAGATTATGATACATCTTTAGGGAACCTGGGTGGAATGAACACCTGGAATTATGGGCTTCTAACATCTTCCTCCCTCGCTAAGTTCATCTATTGTTGGAACACACCATCTATCTTGGTACCTAAAGTACCATCATCTCTCACTTTTTAAAAAACCATCATCTTATGCCTGTGAATACCCTCTTTGAGCTACAACAAGTAGGGATCATCAAACCATTTCTTCTTCACATCGGCTACTAAGGAGGAACAAGTCCTATTCTGGACAACAACTCCACTATCATTGGAGTTGGAAAATTGAACTCCTAGCTAGGCTAAGCGGTGAACCTTTTTCACCAGAGTTCTCTTATTTACCTCAATCATAAGCTACACTTCCCATACTTGATTATTTTCTAAAGCATTTCCTGAAAACACTTATAGTTTTGTTGTGAGCTAAGTATTTGACCATAACATCGAAGATTAGAGCCACGTGCAATGGAAATACCCTCATTACACATAACTTGCATGATATTATTGATTATTTATGATCACTTTATCATCAAAAACTCATCTCGCCGATCATTCTACTAACTTCGTATTTCTTGCACACGCTAGGCACATTCCATGTGGTAATTATATCATTTCCATTTATTACTAATTTTGGTTCCTTTTTTTCGTTTCCCATGCTAATTTTTTCGTTTTTAAATCTCCAACTAGACTTATTGACAATTTTCTCATCACCCCTTATATCAAAGGTTAAGGTCTTGTTCTTGCGGGTCTTTCTCTTTTGTTAGAATCTAAACGACATTCCTTATTTTTTGCAATTTTTCGCACTTTACGTCAATGACGAAAAAAAATTTAACTTACTTCTGAGTAATCTTTCTACTAGGAAAAACTAAACTATTCACATAAATGGAAAGCTAATATATTCAAAACTATCATACACAATCCTAACGATGTAACTTTGCTCAGACTAACAATCTTGGGAGAAACCTCTTTTTGATAACTCTTAAAGGCTATTCTTCAGTAGTTTGCTCTCTTACTACCTAGCTGATTTGTTTTGCACTATCACTATACTTCGGGTTTAACTTAAACTCTTTTGTTTCTAACACGCGTTCGGTATTTTAAACTGTTATCCACTCACTAGTGCTAACCTAGATAAGTAAATCAAATCGTACCTCTACCACCTCTACTGAAATTTCTAATTCACTATGTATACTCAAAACTTACTTACTATACTGCTAGCATCATATTTTCTTATTTTAATTTAAATAACTAAAGTGAACCATAAAACTATTTCTAACTTCCCTCGCCGTCTGACCCTATTCTATGGTCATTTACTATCTTTTTTGTACATGGAACACACTTCGAGAAATTTCATCTGTCTTAAAAGAAAATGAAATATCTAACCCCAAATTTTCTGCAAACTTCAAAATCATATCAAACTATAAATATTCTGGGTAAACACTTAGTCACAAAACCTAAGGGGAGCTGTCATATCCTTTATCTCACAATAATAGTTGCTTCTTATGGTATCTTACTAACATGGTACTTTCTAGTTCTAATATGAATAAATCTGAACAACATAAAATTATTCCCTGAAAATCAATATTGGCTGCTCTTGGTTTTCATTTTGTACATCGTGTCTTCTTAGTCATATGCATGAGTTGTACGAAAAATACCTCTCTGGAAATATCAAACATTTTTGACTCCTAGGTATTTTTTCCCTTAGGCTCTTTTGTGTCCAAAACTGTAATGATCAATCTATGCCTACTATAATTATATTCTTAACCTGTTACAATGTGGGGTCTAACATCTAAACTATCATCATCACACCGGTGGCTCTGTTCCCAATAACTAAAATGAAATTATTTTATGAGGCAAACACATACATATACACTACCATAAACAAACATGTCCTTCAGAGTATGTCATCATCTGATAAATAACTTTCAGCACCATCTGGCGACTCTTGGGTCTTAATCTAGACCTAAAACATGGGAAGAATTTTCTATAATCATTGTTACTTACTTTTTCTTTTATCACCCTTAGGCATCACCGTATACTCATAAGTCACAACAATTTGAATAAACTTAAAATTGGAGATCTAGTAATCGAATAACTGATAACTGGCATGCTGAATAACCATAAACTTGCTAACAGAAAGATGGTATAACTAGTAACTGAGGTAAACTGATAGCCATAAAACATGATAAATGCTTTTGTACTTTCTAATAAGGTTATGATCTAATATGTACTACTACTGATTGTATCCCACTTTCAGCATCCCCTATAGTCCCATTTGTTACCAACATGTACTCCATAATTATACCACAATAGGCGATCATATCCTCTATGACCTTGGGTTTTTCCTGCCACTCGCTTTGGCATTCAATACGTCTGGTGTTCAATAAGGATAGAAGGTTACATATTGCTCTAAGCTTCATGGCACAATCTAGAGTAGAAAGAAATGAAACAATGTTGGATGTCTTGTGTGATGACCCAAAAGGTCATCCTAAGTAATTCCAGCTAAATTTGTATTTTGAGGCCTCGAAAGCCTCCGTTAATCTCACCTCGATAAGCATGCGCAGCCCGGGCAGGTAGCCGGGAAACTTCCATGTGAAAATTTGATAAAAATGGGATT
>ML275990.1:0-16258 GCA_005239495.1 Nicotiana undulata
TTGCCACATAATGAGCAAGGCGAGCGACCGCCCATTCCATCCGAAGAAGCGGAGAGGATATGGCTTGATATTGTCGGTGGTCCTAAAAAGGGGATAGCATACGGCCTTGCAGATAAATCGTTTCGACGCTACAGGGCTGGATTGCAAGGTATAGGGACTTCCGCCCAAGGCGAAGCGATTGATAGGTCGACTATATTGTCTATGGAACAGAAGATCGCAAAGCTGACAGCAGAGCTTGAAGAGTCAAAAGCTAGAGAAAAGAAACAACTAGAAAGGAGTGACGAAAGATTTAATCTCTTTCAAAGTCAGCTGGCCAATCTTCTTGCTAGTGGTGGTTTCCCCATTCCTCGGTCTCCTCCTCCTTCCCCATGTGCCGGCGATGAAAATTATAGGAGTGAAGATGAAGATGAAGATGATGCTACAAAAAGAACTCATTGAATGTTGTATTTTGTTAAACAAAGTTTTGAACTTGTCAATATTTTGTTCTTGTNTTGGTTCACTGGCAGCAATGTCAGCTGCCATTATAGGATTGGTATAAATTGGCAGGTGGTGTGGCTTAAAACAGCCAATTTATTGCCCAGTTTTTACCCAGATTTCCGACCGACTTCGGTCGGAAATTAATTAAGTCGGTCGGAAATTTCAAATTTATTTCCCAGTAAAATTCAAGTTTTGCGACCGAATTTCGGTCGGAAATAGTGAATATATATATATTTTTAAAAACAATTTATGAATTTATATATATATTTCTAAAAATAAATTAATAATTTACAAATAATTATTTAATTTAATAAAATTATATTTGTTTTAAATTTCCGACCGATTTCGGTCGGAAACTAAAATTTATTAATCAGTCAACGCGTTGATTTTTGCGACCGACTTCGGTCGGAAATTTCCGACCACTGCGCGGTCGGTGCTCGTTTGCGACCAGCCATTCCCCGTCCATTTAAAATCGGTCGCAATTTGGTCGGAAATTGCTAATTTGCGACCAATTTCGGTCGGAAACGTCGGACGGAAAACACCTAAATTCTAGTAGTGTTACGAGCTTAATAGCTCATGCAATTTATAGTCGATAACCCAAACTACCCAGCTTAATAGCTCATGCAACAGAATATTCAATGTAACTTTCCAGAGAAATTTAGTTCATATAAAAATTCACAATATTTAACGAAATAAATTTTGACCCACGTTAGCCATACCCAAATGAAAATTAAACCCAAATAATTTGGGTTCAAATATCAAAAGAAAGCAAGAAATCATATACGCTGCTCACACCAAAAAGCTTCAGGAAAAAAAAGAACAATTATATAGAAGATAACGCCCAAATTAGAAAATAAATACCTGAAGTTGATTTCTCACAGATTGCCTTTTGGGTCGAAAATTTCTCGCGATTGGAATATTTTCTTCGCCTGTACTCGCTGCCTTTAATTATTCATATGTTCTTCATCTCCTTCGAGTGAAACAAATGGATTTTGGGACTTTGGGAGTTTTGGGTTAGCAATCGAGATTAGGGGGTTATGGGTTAACAAATAGATCTTGGGAATTTAGGGTTAGCCACTTGATAGAGATGAGGGATTCGCAATGGTGAATTGAGACGGATGGACTTTGGAAGTGTCGATAGTAATGAGTTTTGTGGAGGATGGATGAACTATTTAATTTCATTATTACATTTACATTAATAAAATATATAAAAAAAATAAAAGGAAAAAGGGGTTATTGGCGGGTTTATCAAAATTCAGGGGGAAAACGAGGAGGGAACAAATACCCGTTGCGAAATAACAAAATTTTCTAAAACCGTTACTATAAATAGGTATATTGGGACGGTTTATAAAACCGTTCCTATAAAATTAACTATGGTAACAATTAAGTGTCAACTGGAACGGTATAGTATCTAAAGTGTGCTGGTTTCATCCAAATGCTATTGTAACCATTGCCAGAACAACTGTTCCAATAGGCCTATTTTCTAGTAGTGTTTAGTTAGCAGCTATTGTTCATGCCTTGAAGATTTGGCGGCACTATTTGTACGGTGTTCCTTGAGATTTACACCGATCATCGGAGTTTGCAGCATCTGTTCAAGCGAAAGTATCTTAACTTGCGTCAGCGGAGGTGGTTGGAGCTACTCAAGGACTATGATATCACTATTTTGTACCATCCGGGGAAGGCCAATCTGGTGGCTGAAGCTTTGAGTCGCGGGCGGAGAGTTTGGGGAGTTTAGAATATCTACCAGCAGTAAAGAGGCCATTGGCATTGGACGTTCAGACCTAAGCTATCCAGTTTGTGAGATTGGATATTTCTGAGCCGAGTCGAATAATAACTTGTGTGGTCTCTTGGTCTTCTCTATATGATTGTATCAGGGAGCGTTAGTATGATGAGCCATATCTTCTTGTCCTTAAGGACACAGTCCAGCATGGTGATTCTAAGGAGGTCACTATTGGGGATGATGGTGCATTAAGGATGCAGGGCAGGCTATCTGTGCCTAATGTAGATGGCTTGCGTGAGTTGATTCTTCAGGAGGCTCACAGTTCGCGGTACTCCATTCATACGGGTGCCGCGAAGATGTAACAGGACTTGAGACAACATTACCGGTGGAGGATGATGAAGAAAGACATAGTGGAGTACGTGGCTTGGTGCCTTAATTGCCAGCAGGTGAATATGAGCATCGACGGCCAGGTGGGTTGCTTCAGAAGTGAGAGACTCCGGAGTGGAAATGAGAGCAGATCACTACGGATTTTGTTGTTGGACTCCCACGGACTCAGCGGAGGTTTGATACAGTTTGGGTGATTGTGGATAGGCTGACCAAGTCAGCTCATTTAATTCCTGTGATGACTACCTATTCTTCGAAGCAGCTGGCTCGAATCTACATTCGTGAGATAGTCAGGCTTCATGGCGTAACAATATCTATCATCAACGAGCGGGGTATGCAGTTTACATCACGGTTTTGGAGGGTTGTAGAGCATGACTTGGGTACTCAAGTGGAGCTGAGCACAATATTTCACCCTCAGACGGACAGACAGTCCGAGTGCACTATTCAAATATTAGAGGATATGCTCAGTGCGTGGATCATGGAGTTTGGAGGGTCGTGGGATCAGTTCTTGCCACTTGTGGAGTTTGCTTACAACAACAGTTATCGGTCGAGCATCCAGATGGCACCGTATGAGACTCTATATGGTAGACGGTGCCGGTTCCCAGTAGGTTGGTTCGAGTCGGGCGAGGCTAGATTATTGGGTATAGAATTGGTCCAGGATGCCCTAGATAAGGTGAATGTGATTCAGGATCGACTCCGCACGGCCCAGTCCATACAGAACAGTTATGCGGACCGGAAGGTTTTTCGATGTTGCATTCATGGTTGGAGAGAAGGTCTTGAGCCGGATATCGTCTATGAAGGGCGTTATGAGGTTCAGGAAGAAGGGCAAGCTAAGCCCACGTCATCGGTCCCTTTGAGGTGTTGCAGAGAGTTGGGGAGGTTGCTTATGAGATTGCCTTACCTCCCAGTCTAGCAGGGGTTTATCCGGTATTCCACATTTCTACGCTCCGAAAGTATCACGGTGATCCGGCTCATGTGTTGGATTTCAGCTCAGTCCAGTTTGACAAAGATCTATCTTATGTTGAGGAGTCAGTGGCTATTTTGGACTGGCAGGTAAGAAATCTAAGGTCAAAGAACATTTCTTCTGTGAAGGTGGAGTGGAAGGGTCAACCAGTCGAGGAGGTGACTTGGGAGACCGACCAGGATATGTTCAGCTGTTATACTCATCTTTTCACCGCTTCAGGTATGTCTCTATACTCATTCGAGGATGAACGATTGATTTAAGGGGGGGGGGGGATGCAACAACCCGACCGGTCATTTTGAGAGTTATAGCCTCGATCCCCTGTTTATTGCTTCCCCATGTCATTTTCTGCTTATGTATTTTGCCGGGATGTGTTGGTTGTGGTTTCAGAGTGTTTTGCGACACTGTCCCTAAACATAATTTTTAAGTCTTAGGATTTTGATCGTAGTCGGAACTTTGTGAAGATGACTCCAGAATGGAGTTCCGTCGGTTCCGTTAATCGCAGGAGCGGGCTCGCAGGGGCGGCCCATGGCTCGCATATGCGATCCCATCCGTTTAAGTCATTTTCGCACCCGCGGCGCAGATGCGGCACCACATGTGTGGTAAGAGGCTCGTAGAAGCGAGATTGCTAGGCAGTAAAAATAATTTTGAGGGTTTGATTCCATTTCGATTTTGGGACTTTGAGAGCTCGGTGTGAGGCTATTTTTCGAGGTTTCTTCAAGAAGATTGTTGGGGGTAAAGATTCTAAATCGGATTGGACTATATTTCATGAATCTATTTATATTTTCATCATCTAATTGGGGATTTGAGTTGAAAATTTGGGGGGAAATGGTAGAAACTTTATAGACTAAAATTTCGAGTTTTGGAAGGTGATTTGAGGTCGGATTCGAGTAATTCTTGTATGGTTAGACTTGTTATTTAATGGGTGTTCATATTTTGTGACTTTTACCCGATTCCGAAGCATGGTCTCAAGGAGGCATTTTGGGACGATTCCTAATGTGCCTCTTTAGCTTAGATTTCATTGACTAGATTAGTTTCTTATAGCTATATTTATGGTATATAATTGATTTTGGCTAGATTTGGGTCATTCAGAGTCGGATATTCGTGGGAAGAGCATTGCTACCGACTGATTTAGCTTGGTTCGAGGTAAGTAGCTTGCCTATCCTTGTGTGGGGGAATTCCCCTTAGGATTTGGTACTGATATTTATATGTGAGTGTCGTGTACGCGAGGTGAGGAGTGCGTACATGGGTTATTTGTTGCAAAACCTGATTTTTACTGAGTAATTACCTGCTTTCACCTTAATTGAGCATACTAGCATGTGTATTAACCTTGTTAGCCTAGAATAAACTGTCTAAGTGTCTTAATTGCTTAACTAAACTCTTTGCATTATGGTTAGTGAATTCCTGCTTCTTTTCTTGATTTGTACTTAGTCTAAACTGTAGATTCTCTTGATGTACCTGTCATATGTAATTGTATGAGCTATGTATTTACTTTGGGACTATGGGACGGTATCCCGGGAGATCCTCCTGCATATTTACTTTGAGGCTATGGCATAATATCTCGGGAGATCCCCATGCATATTTACTTTGGGACTCCAGGATTGTATCCCGGGAGATCCCTCTGCATATTTACTTTTGCGATTACGAAACGGTATCTAGGGAGATCCCTTGGTGTTTATTTCCGTGTGTTGTACTGTTATTTCATTCTGTTTTCCTTTGCTGAACTCTAGTCTTTTATTATACTGTTTATTCTCCTGCTTTATTTATTATATACTAGTGGGCCTGACCTGACCTCGTCACTACTCGACCGAGGTTAGGCTTGACACTTACTGGGTACCAATTGTGGTGTACTCATGCTACTCTTCTGCACATGTTTTGTGTGCAGATTCAATTGCTCGTTATCAGCTGCATTATCAGTGAGTTCGAGACAACTTTGGATACTTCAAGGTATATCTTCCGTGTCCGCACACCTCGGAGTCCCCTTCTATTCATGGATATAATTTCTTTCTTTACTGAGCTACTAAATTATATCAATATTTTTTTTTCTTTTTATAAAGTTATATTTTTGCAATTTTTATTTTATAAGTAAAATATTATTGTTTAATTATTATTTATATAATTTTTATAGTACTGTATTTATTGAGATAAGGTTCACGCGCAAAGCGCGTACCTTGAGACTAGTATAATGAAAAGACAAGCCTACCTCCCGAGATTTTTTTTTAACTTAGCAAAAATACCTTTTCTATAAAATTATAAATAATTGTCAATTTGAGCTTCGAGGTTGAATTTGAGACGTTGAGACAAGGTCCTAGGTCTTAAATCTCATCAAATAGATTTTTCTCCAACTAATATGTTTTCAAAATTTATTATTATAAGAATAAATAATGTAAATAGTAGTCCTAGTATTGCCAAAAAAATTAATTTATCATTGCCAATAATAAGCATGGAAGTTTAATTAGAGTTAAATTAAGACTTCCAAATTAGCAGTGTCTATGTCGCGAGGGAATAGGGAAAAATACAAAATCGGCTGGTTGACTGAATAAACTAATTGCCTTTTTAGCCAAAAGTAAGAGTCCACCAAACTATAAAGGGAACCTGGTTCTCTATCAGTTCCCACAGAACACACACACATCGGTAAGTAAATAACTCAATAATATTTTACATGGAAAACTCCCAACTCACGGGATTAAAATCCACGACCTACACCCATAGGATTTTAATTTCACTAACCGAGAAACTTTAGATTGCATCCTATTGTAACCTAGGAATTAAACTCTTAATCCCTCCCCTACTTGCAATAGCTATATTGCAACCCTCTTTGTAATAACTATATTACAAAGCATCAAACCTTGATTAACTCTAGTCAAGAAACTAAACCAAACAGTGGTTTAAATATATCCTACAAAGACACTTCTTGAAGGTAGTGTAGGATTACAAATAAAGAACAAATAACAAAGACTCAACAAACCTAAGGACTTAAGATATCTTGAATCTTTGGATCTAGTCCTTGAGGTTGCAGCAGCTTTGTTCTTGAGAGAGGTGGTGACTAGAACTTGAGAGGATATGATTTTAGAATTTGCAAGTATTAGACAAAAATGAAATCACTTGCCTTTTATGTTGATAATATGTGTGTATGAGGTCATCAAGGATGATGCAATAAAATGTCCTTTAGTTTGGCCTTATCAAGCTACATCTGTGCTGCTATACTACTACCAGAAAGTATAGTGCAGCAGCTTTTACAGCTGTAGAGTTGACTGCACGAAGACTAGAGAAACCTATCCCTATCTGTTTCATTAAGAATTGAACTAGACATCTGACTAGTTACTCTGAACGCAAGAAAACTAATTATATCAGGTTCTTTATCTGGTTCTCTCATAAAGTTTGTCAGATCATCAAAACAAAATACGCATAACTTATCAATTTCCCCCTTTTTGATGATGACATACATAGAATTGATATTCTCACTGAGAACCAGATCTCCACATTGTCCCCCCTACGAATCAGCCATATTCTCCATAAGAACCAGACCAAAGGAACTGATCACAACTGATTTCTCGAGACTGTTTGGTAAATCGTCAATACACATAATTGCATAACTTATACACTTTCCCATTTTTAATGATGACAAACCCATAAATGATATTCCCTCTGGGAATCAGATTCCTTACATGTACTGATTACATCTGGTCCATACCAGGTTCCTCGAGAATGTTTGGCAAATCATCAAAATATGAAATATCGTAACTTAGAAGAATTTCCCCCGTTTAGATGATGACAAACCCAAAATTGATGGCCCCCCTGAGAATATGTTCCCCCGCAGATCAAACATATAATCAACGTGTTATCAATAATGTTGCCCCTACAAAGAAGAGCTATCTTTCATGCACACACGACATATCAATTCGATTGTTCCTCCCTTGTTGACGCATGTGTAACTTTCCCCTTTTGGCATCATTGAAAAGAATAACAAAAGAAGCACAACCAAAAAGAAGTTCAACAACATTAACTCATGCCGATTGGGCAACACATCATAAACAATAACAAGAACAACATGTGAATGTCATTGCAAAAAATAGAGTGATTGCCCACAGTAGAGTAATTATAACAAAAGCACAATAGTTTTAACAATACAAAATATGATAATTTAAACAACTAAAGTACCAATGTCATCAAACATAGGGATCAAAAGAAGATAGGAATTCGAGGCGAAAGACATGGATCACTTGGCAGGAAGAAAATTAAGGGGCTAAGTCTTTGATGAGCATGTCCATTCGTTCATTCACAATCCTTTGATCAATGATCATCTGCTCTCTCAGGTCCTCCACCTATTTTCTCAATCTTTTATTCTTACCCTTCAATTGAGCATTTTGTTCTTCCAAAGGTCCACAGTGACCTAGTTCTTTACCTATTTGAGCAGGTTGAACCATCAATCAGATCAGCAAGAATCTCCCCAAGATTCTCCTTATCAAGAACAAACTCAGTCCCAGTTTTTACTTCCTCTTCATGAACGCTGGGACTTGGAGGAACAAATAGATGATTCTATTATTGGAACTCAACAATGTCAAGAAGTTCCTCCATTTTTCATCAATATCATAGTCAACACTCTGCCTAACGACATTTTTTTAGATTTTAGAGGCTTCTATCTCTCCAAACCCGATAACTCTAAATTTTGCTTCTGTAAAGAACGAGGTTCCTCACTCACACTACCTTTTCTTTTTCTTGAGCGGCCATGTCTCCCTCTCCGTCTTCTCAATCTGTTCACCCTTATCATCTCTTGCATCTTTCTCAACAGACTTTCTTTTCTCCATTTTGATCTTTTTTGAATTCTTCTAACACGTGAATATTTTTCGGCTTCATTCTATCTTCTATATTCACCACATCAATAGGTCACGCCACTCCATCATCAATCAACATGCTTTTCATTAATCTCTTTTTACTATATTAGAAGTTCATTTAAACATATAGCTCAAAAAGAAGTCATCATCAGAATTAATGTCCTGAGACGGACTAGAGGGATCTGGTCCCTCATTCAGTTCCCTTTTTACATCACTTTCACCAATTCCTCCATCCTTCAAGGCTTCTACAAACCTAGCAATAATTTCAGCCTCTCTCTAGAATATTTGATCTACCCTCTTCCTTTTCAGTTGAAATCCCATCAAAATCTACCAAAGACTTCTTGGGGTTTTGAATCAGATGGAGTTAGGATTTTGGAAGATGACATAGTTGGGTTCACTTCTGATATATTTGGAGAGAATGATTCTTTTTGAGACAAGGTTGATTTTGGTTTTAAAAAAAAAGAATCGATTTTGGTTGGGTGTGAGAGAAGGAAATGTTTTTTGGGGCAACGAGTCAGTTCAGAAAAGGTTTAACATTTTGGACTTCAAAGATTTGGAGAGAGGTGGGAATAAATTAATGAAATGAAACTTCAGCAGCTTGGAAAGGCATAGAAGTATTGAAGAGACTACTAACCTAAGTCACAGGAACTAGGTTCCTTGACGGTTTTTGAAAATTTGAGCAAAAACTCCTAATACTTCCATGTATGTGTACATGTAACAATATATATTTGAGTTAGATATCGCCATAAAATACTTTTTATCATTGTACCTTTCCTTCTTAACATATCCAATAATCAAGGGACCATGTCCTTAGTTAAGCTTGATCAACCCCAATTCCAGATGATTTATTTCAAAGTGTTCCCTGCCCAGTGCCTTGGTGAAGATGTCTACTACCTGGTCCTTCCTCTTCTAGAACTTCATACAAGTCAGATCCTTTTTAACATTATCCCTCAAAAGGTTATGGCGCACATCAATGTACTTTGTACTCTTGTGTTGTACTGGGTTCAAGCTGTAAATGCACCAAAATCTTCAAATCGTTGCTTGATCCATAATTATTGGGCATAACAGGAGGCAGCTGCCACATATTCAACTTCTACAGTAGAGAGAGCCACAAAACTTTGTTTCTTTGTATCCCACGAAATAAAGCAAGATCCCAAAAAGTGTTCCATTCCAGATGTCCTCTTTCTATCCACTAGATAACCAGCATAATAACATCAGCATACCGAATAAAGTCAAAATTATCTCCTAAGGGATAATAGAAGACCAGGTTCTGGGTTCTTTTGAGATACCTCAAAATTCTTTTGGCGGATGTCAAATGAGATTCTTTAAGACTTCATTGGACACAACCCAACACTAAACACAATGTCAGGTCTGCTGACTGTCAGGTACAAGAGAGATCCAATGATACCCTAATACATAGTTTTATTTGCAAGGGAACGAGGTTCATCCATGTCTAGATGAGTGGAAATAGAAATGAGAGTATCAATGGTCTTTGTTCTTTCAATCTCAAACCTCTTTAGAGGCTCCTTAATGTATTTCTCATCACTTATCATCATTCCCTTAGAGCTTTGCTTCACTTGTAGCCGTAGGAAGAAGTTCAGTTCCCCCATCATGCTCATCTCAAACTCTCTTACCATAAGCTTTGCAAACACCTCACATAGGGAATCATATGGTGTACAAAAAGGATGTCATCAATATAGATCTGCAGAATCAACAGGTTCCTCCCTCTTTTCTTCTAAAAGAGAGTGTTATCAATTTTCCCTCTAGTGAAATCATTCTCCAGAAGGAACATGGACAATTTTTCATACCATTCACGAGAGGCCAACTTCAATCCATATAAAGCCTTGTCAAGCTTGAAGACTTGTTCAGGATGTTCATGGCATTCAAAACCATGTGGTTGTTTGACTCAGGTACAAGCGAGCTCCAATGATAACCCAATACATAGTTTTATTTACAGGGGAACCAGGTTCGTCCATGTCTGGATGAGTGGAAATATCAATGAGAGTGTCAATGGTCTTTGTGCTTTCAATATCAAACCTCATCAGAGGCTCCTTAATGTATTTCTCATCACTTATCATCGTTCCCTTAGAGGTTTGATTAACTTGTAGCCCTGGTAAAAAGTTCAGTTCCCCCCTCATGCTCATCTCAAACTCGCTTCCCATAAGCTTTGCAAACACCTCACATATGGAGTCGTATGTTGTACAAAAATGATGTCATCAACATAGATCTGCAGAATCAGCAAGTTCCTCCCTCTTTTATTTTGAAAGAGAGTGTTGTCAATTTTCCCTCTAGTGAAATCATTCTCCAGAAGGAACATGGACAATCTTTCATACCATGCACGAGGGACCAACTTCAATCCATATAAAGCATTGTCAAGCTTGAAGACTTATTCTTGATGTTCATGGAATTCAAAACAATGTGATTGTTTGACAAAAACTTCCTCCTTCAAGTATCCATTCAAAAATGTACTCTTAACATCCATTTGGAACAATTTGCTTTCTATATGAGATGCAAAAGCAATAAAAATTCTGATGGCTTCCATTCTTGCCACTGGAGCAATAGTTTTATCATAATCGACTCATTCTTCTTGATTAAGGCCTTGGACCACCAGCCTGGCTTTATTTCTTATTTTATTTCCAAATTCATCAAGCTTGTTTCTAAATGCCCACCTAGTTCCAATAACAGTTCTATTTGAGCGTCGAGGAACCATGTGTCACATATTGTTCCTCTCAAATTGATAGAGCTTCTCTTGCAAGGCAGCAATCCGGTCGACATCTTTCAATGCTTTCTTGATATTTTTGGCTCAATTTCAGACAAGAATGCTATGAAAGTAAACATGTTTCTTAACATTGATCTAATATGAATACTAGAATCCAGAAGTGACATTTAGGAAAGGATGTGAGCTTTTGTGCTTTCAGTTAGACACCCGAGTCTCAGTGAGAAGCATCGGTTTCCACCGTGTGAGACCCATCAATGGCATCCATGGAAGTGTGAGTACCACTTCTCTGCTCAGCATCAGGTGTGCCTTGCACAATATCAACAACTCTATTTTCTGCTTCAGTTGTTCTAATGGAGGGACTGGGTTCCTGTGAATCAGCTGGAGGTTCTGTTGTATCCTCTTCACTAGACTCCTTGACCTGACATATCAGATTTGCCTTCCCGTTTTCCATATCTATGATTTCTTCAGGAACCATTGAATACTCTCAACCTTGCTCATCCTTATCATGTAAATCATTGAATAGTCATTAACAATAACAAAGATGTACTTCTTTCCTCCTCTGCGGCATTCTTATAGGTCCACACATATCCATATGAAGAAGATCTAGTGGCCTTGGGGTGCTCATTTCCTTCTTTGGGTTGAATGAGGACCTGACTTGCTGCTCTTTCACACATGCATCACATACCTTATGATCTTTGAACTTTGACTTCAGGAACCCACGAACCAGGTTCTTCTTGATCAACTTATTCAACAGAATGAAGCTTGCATGTCCCAATATAGTTCATCATCATTATCAGCAGCACTCAGACAGTTATATGACCGATGATAGTGTAAGAATTTGACAAGAACTCCACTTTGTTCCCTTTGTCGCATATTTGAGAGACACTCAACATGATATATTTCAAGCCATTCACATAAAACAATTACAATTGAGTGAGTGAGTGTTTTCCCAATTTTTCCAACTCCTAGAATGTATCTTTTTGCCATTTTCAAAGGACACACTCCCATTTTGCAGTGCTTTGAGTGAAAGGAAACCATCCATACTTCCAATCATGTGTTTTAGAGCAGCCACTATCCATGTACCATTTTTGACTGCTTCTTTTCACGACCCAAAACTCTAACATGTCATGATGGCACCTATCGATGGCACTAGGCAAGCCGATTTTTCAAAATACTTAAATATTTCATAAAAGAGATTTCAAAGTTTTTCATAACAGAAATTTTCATAAAAATCGGAGTTGAACCAAAACATAATGCGGAAAGATAGCCCCAAACTCAGGGTGTCACCAAGTTATGAGCATCTAAACAGCCTGTCTAAGTAAACAGTATCTACATAAGAGTGTGTCTAAATGTCAATACAGAAAAGAAAAATAGCATAGAAGGAGAGACAAGGTCTGCGGACGCTGGAAGCTACCTCGTAAGTCTCCGATACTTGATCCTACACGAACTCAACGACCTCTGGGGCCGGACACACCTGGATTTGCACATGAAGTGCAGGGTGTAGCATGAGTATAACAAACTCAACAAGTAACATAGATAAATAAGGAATTGAGAAGCAGTGACGAGCTAAACAAATACAGTACGTTACACTAATTTCAACAATGAAAGTAGACATGAGTAAATTCCGGCAATATAGGCCAAGTCAGCTGCATATTTACTGAGTTTAGGTAAACCAGACATAAAAACTTCTAGAAGTTCAAACAGTAACATGAATCAACCAAGTGCAGCAACAAACAAAGACTAATAAAACCTCTCAACTAACACTCCCTTAAGCTCTCAATAGCTCAATACTCGGCTCTCAGGCCTCAGTACACACACACTCAATAGGTACCTGCGCTCACTTGGGGTGTGCAAACTCCGAAGGGGATCCTTCAGCCCAAGCGCTTATCGCTGCGGCGTGCAGCTCGATCCAATCTCTTTGTGGCATGAAACCCGATCCATAATCCATAAATATCCATAAGGCTCATTGCTGCAAGAAACCCGATCCATATACGTTCATCCCTTAGGCTCATTGTGCGGTGATACTCGATCCATATACCTCACAAAGCTCACAGCTCGGCACTCAGTGCCTATCTCATTCATTAACCTCTCAAGCCTCTCAGGCTCACAGAATTATACAATTCAGCCCAAACATAGATAATAATAAGTATTAACAAGAAACAAAAGGGAACGGGGATGTGACACACAAGTAAGGCTGTGACTGAATACCAGACAACATTTAGCAGTTAATTCAACAATTATACGACCGCTGCGTGTCCCAATAATGATATTATATGGCCAAATCATGGTTTCTAACATGAATGGCAATCAAATTTCTAGAAGACAACGAAAACCATGTAAACAACAATAGGCTATTCGACTCTACAGTCTCACAAAACGGATCAAGTCATAATCCCTCGCGGTGCACGCTCACAGGCCCGTAACCTAGCATGTGTGTCACCTCCAAATAGTCACATCATACAAAATTTTGGGGTTTCATAACCTTAGGACCAGACTTAAGACTGTTACTTACCTCAACTATGCAGAAATCCTACTTTGAAATGCCCTTGCCCCTCGAATCAGTCTCCAACTGCCCCGAATCTAGCCATAAGTTTTACGAGGTAATCAATATAGGCTAAAGGAATCAATTTTATTAAGAAAACATGAAATCTGACCCAAAAATCCGTAATGGGCTCAACCCGGCTCCCCGGGCCTGTTGATACCCAATTTTTTCCTCATATTTTTGAAATATACATATATACTTTCAAAATAGTGCATATGCACCATCACTTGATTTATAAACATATGCAAGCATTTGCATAACTTCCTATAGTTTTTAAAAGGTTTTAAATCAATTTATTCTTGCATTTTTATTATATAAATACTCATTAATTACCTCACAAATTATTTTAAAATGATTTTGTCATCTAATTTCACCATTCACACCCATACTATATTTTTAACATATTTGTCATAATTATATTTACATTTTAAAGGCTAAATTGCATATTTGCAATAATAACCTATATGTACTTATAATTACTTTATTTATGACAAAATAATATTTTTATGCTTTTTTTAAGCAATCCACTAGGCGATGTGCCTAGGGATAGTTTTATTAATAAGAAAAAGAAAAACAACCACATAGGAAGAGTACAAATAAGGGGGACAATAGCACCAGTAGTGTTACATCTATGCCTTGGCTATATAATCACTCCTCTGCGCCTCTCATTGCCTTATGATGGCAGCCTCATGTAGAGGATCATGGTGTAGCTGCCTACAAAGTCTCACGAGAGAATATAATCTCATAGCCATTTGGATATCTTTCCAAAGGCATAGGACTAGAGCAACACAAACTGGGCTAAACCTTACCTTACTAATCCTATCGAGACATAAAATAGCCTCACCTACTAGCATGCATGTAAAAAATAAGAACTAGAAAGTACCAAATATTCTATGATCATCACAGAGTTTATAACATACTCTGTGATGATATTACAAATGACTATACTAATAAAGTGATAGAATAAAATGTAGTAGGAGTTAAAATCTTGTCCCTTCTTATCCAATCTTGTACCTTCTTCAATTTGTAATTCTTTTTCATCATCATCACACCTCTTCAAAATGTCTTCAAAATTCATTGCTTCTTTTGTGAACGGTTGGATCTCGTAGATGTGGTTGGGACAACCTGTTTCTGTTTGGCAACTCTCATTGGAAGTCGCCTAACATTTACTTCCTCATTCAATGTGCCATCCCGACTCTTCTTTCTTGTATGGGTCTTCTTACTTTGTCTGCTATGCATTGGTGATAAATCACCTTTCTTTGTTGTATCTACCCGACATTGTTGCAATATTGCATCTTCCTCACCATCTTCATAAATATACCTTCCCACCTTCACTGGAATTGGAAAGCTTTGGTCAAGACCTTGTTTCATCAACACATTTGCGTCTTGTGACTTTGTAATGGATGCCATGTCTTGATGTTGCTCAACAATTTGTGTATTGCGCCTGCTCTTTACTCTATGTCCAATGCTTAAATGAAGATCTGAATTCAATGAGGGATTAGAACTTACCAGTGCATCCAAGAGCTACCTCTCCTCTAGTGAAATATTTGGATTGGTTGTCACAATTTGTTGCTGCCCAGTTTTTGGTTTTTCTGTTGCTGCTCGATCACCAGTTGCACTTTCTGAATATTTTGGATTTAACTGATGTTCAACTGCCTCCAAACGTGGACTGGTTGGAACACTTTACTGCTGCCCAGCTCTTAACGTTATTGTCTTTCCTTCATCAGTGAGAATAGCATC
This sequence comes from Nicotiana undulata, assembly GCA_005239495.1. Taxonomy (NCBI): domain Eukaryota; kingdom Viridiplantae; phylum Streptophyta; class Magnoliopsida; order Solanales; family Solanaceae; genus Nicotiana; species Nicotiana undulata. The sequence continues at coordinate 15,379 of ML275990.1, forward strand.
TGGACCAAGCCGATTTGTAGGAGTTGCTGCAGCTTGATTCGATCTTCCTGTAGGTGAGTTTCTAGGAATAAACACTGGAGCATGGATGTTTAATTTTCTCTTGGGACTTGCTGCAGTTGCCCCATCATTTTTTGGCATTGTTGGAGCTTCAAGCTCTTCACCTGCACTGTCCAAAGCAGTCTCATGATCAACTTCTTCAGACGAGTATCCATTAAACCCATCACCCCAATCTTCTTCATCGTCTTCCTCTCGCTGGTCAGTCCACAACTTGGATTTGATAGCCATCCCTCTCACATTTGCTTGGATAACATCATTATTATTCCCAGTTGATAACATAATCTGCACAACTTCACTTTCAAAATCCCCAATAGACTCTAACGATTGTGAAGGTACCTCAAATACGGAGGTATTCAAAGTAAACATAGGTTGTTTAAACATTGTAGACTTCATCATCATTGCATTCTGAGCCTCTTTGATAATTTATTCTACATTAGGATTGAAAAAATGCAGAGTAGGTGCATTCGAACTGTGGTCTTGATTTAACTCAGTTCCTAGATTGTTCTTAGAGTCAATACGTCGAACACCCAAATTTTTTTCCAAATCAACACTGCCTTGTCCTCCTTGTTCATTGTTGAGTATTGGAATTAGTTGTTTGGACATCAAATTATCATTTTAAACTGTTGTATTAAGTTCACGATCCCCAACATCATCAAGAACCTCGTATGTATTTGGGCTGGTCGCAAAATTGGAGGTATTTGGTCTAACACTTTCTGATTTTCGACTTGGTGATACCACCTGTTTAGTAGGTGATTTTCTTGTTGATACCACGTTCCAAACCCCCCCCCCCCCCCCCCCCCTTTTTTTTTTTTTTTTTTTAAAA
>ML275990.1:16365-56044 GCA_005239495.1 Nicotiana undulata
CCCCCTCCCTTGTGTTTGTATTATTTCCATTACCTTCACCAACTGCTTTACCAGTATTAACTTCCATCTCTACTGCATTTTGCCCAATCGTTTTATCTTCTAAAGTCTGGTCCTCATCAACCTGTTGAACCAGAGTCCCCTGCTCACTGCCCTTAACACATGTAGCCTCTACATTTATGACCTTAGCACCTGTAGCCTCTCTTCGATTAGCAGCTGCTGCAACATTATCCTTAGCTTTAGCAACTTGAGAAAGTGCATCATCTTGATCTATAGCAACCTTTAGGCTTGCACCATCACGAGTGACCACTAATGTTGACAATTGCCCAATGCTTTTTCCATCTGTTGCTTCTATAATTGCTTCCATTCTATTGCCCCATTGAGGATCACAATCAGTATGAATATTAACAGCCATTGACCTTATATCTGTTTCACCATCAGGATGAATATTATTACCATCTCTATCTCCATGTACCAATGTTTTTGATGACACACCAGCTGCCCTGCTATTAAGAGACAGTTTATCATAAGCTGCTACTACTGGATTTACACCATTAAAAATCCTTGCTAATGCTTTTCTAGCAGGGATATCACGAGTAGGATTAGGAGGGCCCTTATCGATCATTGCACTATCACCTACAATATTACCCTTTGCTGCTCGATTAAGCGAATTATCATTGCTAAAATTTGCAATTTCTTTTCCTCCTTCCTTTTGTAAAACATGCTGCTCGACCTAATTGTCCTTCGCTAATGTATCTATCAGTTTACCATCTGAAGCTACTACTTCCTTACCTCTTTGTTAAGCTCTTTTAGAATTTAGATAATCCCTAGCATCGCCTTGCAGCTATTCAGTCCTGGATACATCTATAACTGGCAGATTACTCTCAACTGTTGCACCTGTTTTTGTCATCTCCTCTACTCCTTGTTCTTTCAACAATCAACACGCTTTATCGCCATGTCCTTGATGCTTGCAATATGTGCAATATTTTGGAAGATTGTCATATACAACTTCCTGATAATGCACAGTTGCTTTACCTGTAACTTTATCGACCATCAAAATTTTATTCTTCTTAGGATGTTTGTCCAAAAGATCAAGAATTACCTTGACTCTAGCAGTACTAGGTCGTGTTCTTTCTTGTGTCGCCTTGTCCACAGCAAGATCTTTACCAACAATTGTAGCGATAGACATTAACGACCTCTTAGCGAAGAAATTAGGTGGCAAACCTGGGAAGGAGATCCACACGACTGCCATGGACGTTTCCTCCTTTGGATTGAATCCTAACGTCCATGAGAATGTTCTAAAAAAGAATTCATCACCGTTTGCCTTAACATAAACAGTTGATCTTGATAAAAAATGAACATAATCGTTATATAGATCAAATCGAATTAAAAGATGACGAAATTCCAGCAGTCCTATGTTACAACAACCTTGAATATCGAATTGTGACGAATTTTTTTTTCTAAACTCCTGTAAATTAGGTTTACCGTATGAAAACTTCATTATCACAGCTTGATGAAATCATTCCTCTCTTGTGAATTGATTAATCTCATCCATTGATAACTCTATCGTCGGTTCACCATGCACGATTGTCACAAGAACCAAATCGACTTTGGACGCGACATATTGTTTTGGTTGAACTTGTGCTGCATATGATTGTTTTTGTTTAGTGTTTGTTATAGCTTCAGTTGTGTTTTGATTTATCTCCCCCACAACCAAAGGCTAGGGAGAGATAGAAGCAGCCATGGCTGCCAAAATTAGAGAAAACAATCGCTAGAGAGGAGAGAGCTAGAGAGCATTTTTTTACAGTTTTATTCTAGGGTTTCTTATTTTTATACTTTTTATAGTGTTAAATAACTATTTTTATTTTTTTAATGCATAAATGATATTTTATTATTTATTTATACCTTTTATAAATTATTTATTAATTAAATTTGTGTATTTAAATGACAACCCATTTTAAGCTTATTTTCGGACCAACCCGTAGTCCAATTACCTAAACACTTAGCCCAAACACCTTAGCCCTGAACCCACTAGCCCAGTCCCTCTACCCATCTCTATACCCAACCCAACCACCCCTTTAATCATGGAAGATCAACGACCCTAATTCAGTTCCCCCTTTATAATTAACTACTCCCAACCCTAATCCCCTAATTCCCTAAACCCCGCCGCCCCTGAATGCACTCTTATTCTCCTCTTCTTAAACCCTAGTGTCGTCAGCCATTACCCCTCCGATTCCAATCCATAAATGGAATCAATCAACGATTGCCTTACCTTAACAACCCCTTCTCACTACTGGCTACCGGTTTATGGTGTTACATAATTGCTTGCCTAACATGGAAAGTAGATCTCTCTCATTTTGAACCAAATCTGATTAAGATCTTTGCCTATTTCCATCTATGTTCGTTCTCGATTCTTTTATGGTATGAATATATGAGATTCTTCGCGATTCTTTACTTACACTAAAGCTAGGGTTCAGATCTTCATAAGATTTAATACTGGTTCGCGATTCTTTAATTATTTTTCCTTTAATATTTCAGTATATATGTCCCTGTGCATTTTATTATGAGTTTCTTTGATATATCTGACTGATTTTTACTTACCCTAAAATTAGGGTTTTTGTTTCTTCAAAATCAAATCAAATCTGGTTCAAACCTTAATTATTTTCGTTTATGTGTCTCTGTGCATCTTTATTATAACTCTTTTGTGGATTTCTGCCGATTTTCTACTTACCCTAAATTTAGGGTTTTCGATTCATTCATTATTTGTCCTTTAATATTTCCGTCTATCTATCTCTATGCATATTTATTATAACTCTCTTCGTTAATTTTTTACTGATTTTTACTTACCCTAAATTTTGGATTTTTATTATTCTTTCGAAATAAAATCTGTTTGATTCTTTGATTACTTGTTAAAGCTCTGTCTATACGCGTCTCTTTACTTGTTATTTCTACAGATTTGTATGTTTTACCTAAACTAGGGTTTCGAGTTTTCTTCCCTTAATAAACTGTTAGATGCTTTCCTTTATAGTACCTTGACTAATTGTTGGCATATTTATGTGTTCTAATTCAGTGCTATTTTAACCCCTTCCCCATTAGAGAGACTTGGAACTCGAATATCTCACTACAAAAACCATACACTGTTATTCTATTCTGTGCTTTGATTCTTCGCCGACTGGAAGCCAAGGCTAGAAATTCTATATTGTTTGCTTCTGTTGGTGATCATTGCTGCATTGTTAAATTTCTTTCTGTTTCATCTGAACTGGTAAGTTGCTCAACCCTTTATACTTTATTACTCGTTTAATATGTTGTTATTAGACTAGTTGCTTTCTGTATTTTAGACATGTTAATCTCAGTTTATTAGTTAATGAAATCTGCTTAACTTTGTGTAACTTAAGACCATCTTTTAGTATTAAGCATGTTTTGATGCCCTTCCCTAAAAACTAGTTCACCATGTATACCTTAGACGACTCATTAGCTTGTTGTAAAAGTAGTTATCACGTGACTTATCTGATTCTGTGCTCACCATGTTATAACCTCTTTATTAATTCCTACTAATAATTAATGTTTTTCCTAACTTGTTATTGACTTGTTATTGATCAGTGAACTTCCTTTCTATGATTTATCCTAATATGAAATCATTATTGTGTTTTGTGAAGCATGTTCATGAATTGATCCTTATAAATATATGACGTTGTTAACTTCCAAACATGTTAGTTTCAAGTCTGTTTAGTTTCAAAAGTGTTTGTTTCTGTTCTATGTGTGATTCTGTTTCTAAGTGTACTCTCTAATCCTATCCTCTTTCTTGAATTCAAACTCTTTGATGGTTAAAAGCCAAAGTAATCTAAGTACTGTCCCCTCGCCTTTTTGGTGTGAGCACTTGTCACGACCCAAAATCCTAACTCAGGTCGTGATGGCGCCCAACAGCGGGGTTAGGCAAGCCAACACTTATCTAACCAAGGATTCTTTCCTATTTGATTAAATATTTCATCATATACCAAATTATAAGGTTTGAAACATAATATTGAACAGATAATTAACCAATTTTAATACGAAAGTAGTCATAAAGAGGCGTGAGTAAAAAATATATACAGTCCATAATCCATGGTAACTACTACGTGTGTGCCAGGAACTAGTGTCACGAGTACCGCGGGCATACTAACTGGATGTACAAAAGATAAAATATACAATTCCACTGTCTGAAATAAATAGACGAGAAGATAAGCAAAAGAAGCTCCATGGTGCTGCTGAGGATCGTCCGGAGAAGCAGCTCACCGTGAAGTCAGGTCCACCATGTCAGAATCTATCTCCGGTATGGTAACCAGATGCACCAACCTCAGAACCTGTACAATTAAGTACAGAAGCGTAGCATGAGTACATAAATAAATATGTACCCAGTGAGTATCCCGTCTAATCTCGAAGAAGTAGTGACGAGAGGTTGATTTGACACTCACTAAGGTCCTACAGTATAATATAACACGGTACAATGAAAAACGGTAGGCGTGTAAGAGAGTGAACAACAAATGTATATAAAACACAGGAAGCCAAGTAAATACTGAAAATGAATAACAGTTTCCACTTTCTTTCCCCCCAAATATCTGTCAAGTCAATGTCCACGAAAGAGTACCAAATAGTCATGCGCACACAGGAATAAGACAACCGGACGGAGTCATAAGGATAATGTCTGTGCACTACCGAGGATCGAACGACCCGCCCCATAAGTGCATTCTTACCATAGTACAATCTCATCTGTGCACTATCGAGGGTCGAACGAACCGAACCATAAGTGCACCTTTCAATCCACCGTGGCGTACGACCTGCTCCCATGAGAGTGGGGTAAATCACACTCCACTCGCGGAATGTAAATTGCGAAGCGGTCACATGCACACACAATAATCTTAACATTTCCTTTCCATAATCAACTTCTTCCAAATTATCAAGTTTCATAAACCTCAAGGAAGACATACTACCTATAACAGGAATTCATAACATATAATTCATGACAAAGGAGAATATAAGGCATGTTGTGGCCACGTAACAATAATAGCCGCTATGTACGGACTCTCATCACTTTGTACGTACATAGCCCCCAAAACAATTACACATAGCATACACATCACCTATGGGGACATTTCCCTCTTACAAGGTTAGAAAGGAGACTCACCTCGTGTCGAATCTACCTCTCTGACTAAGAATTCGCCCGAAACTTTAAACTCTACACCCGAGGACTCGTAACTAGCCAAATGTTATAGAATTATATCAATTCATGCTCAAAGCAGGGAAATTATCCTATTCATTCAATAAATTCAACATTGTTGAAGAATTCCCAAATTCAACCCCGGGCCCGCACACTCGAATTCCAAAATTTTTCGAAGGAATCACTCACCCATAGCCTAAGGATCGTTAATATACGATTTCTACTTGAATTAATAGCAATAAATCAGAAATTCATCAGATTCCTCAAGAACCCTAAGTTACTACCAAAATCTTGGTTTTCTACTAATTTAGAAGATAATTCAATTAGTAATTCATGTATTAAACTAGTACTAAAGTGGAATTAAATTACCTTATCAGTAGCTAGGTCGTGGAACCTCCTTCCCAAGCTCCCAAGTCTTTAATGGAGGTGAAGAATGAAAGAAATGGGCAAAATACCGAGTTTTAAATGAAAACACACTGCCTGGCCTATAGTGATTCTGCACCTGCGGCTCGAGGACCACACATGTGGTCTCGCGCATGCGATCTGGGGCTCGAACATGTGGAACTAGACGAGTGGGGTTGGGGTCGCACCTGCGGACCTTTGTCCGCACCTGTGAGAAAGGGGGACCTCACCTGGGGTCGCAGGAGCGGTCCCGCACCTCCGACTGGGCAACCGCTCCTGCGGTCACACCAGATCAGGTGCACCAGCAGTTGCATCAGCTGGGTTTTAGCCTCGTTTGGTGCCCGAGGGGCACCTGGGCCCACCCGAGCCCTCGTCTAAATATACCAACAAGTCCCAAATGTAATACTGACTCGCTCGAGCCTTCGGAACACTTAAAACAATGCTAAAACTCAAAATCATATCCCAAAACCCCTAGAATCATAATTTAAGAACTCCAAGTTCTTGACCTATACTACTCGGAATGACACCAAATTTTGCAAGCAAGTCATAAATGACATAACGAAATTATTACCCATCTCGAAATTCCGCTCGGACCTCGATAACATAAAATCACGTTCCAACCCAAATTTCAAACTTGAGGAAATTCTTATTTCTATATTGGGTGCCGAAATGCTCCCGGGTCAACAAAATCCCGTTTCGAACATATGCCCAAGTCTGAAATCATCATACGAAGCTACCGTAGCTTCCGGAACTCGATTCCGAGGTCGTTCGCTCAACATGTTGACCGAAGTCAAACTTGGCAAAAAAGGCCAACCTTAAGGAACCAAGGGTTCCTATAGCACTCTAAACACTTCCAAATCCCGAACAGCCCGTCCCCGCAAGTCACAAATCACATGAAGCCGCTATGGAAAGTCTCATTTAGGGGAACGGGGTCCTAATACGCAAAATGAACGGTTGGCTCGTTCCACTCTCCCCCTCTTAAACATACGTTCGTCCTCGAACGGGTCTAGAATCATACCTGAAGTGCCGAATAGGTGTGGATATCTGCTCCGCATGTCCTCCTCGGACTCCCAAGTCTCCTCCTCAACTGGTTGGCCCCTCCACTGGACCTTCACGGCAGAAACTCTCTTGAATCTCATATGGCGGTCCTGCCTATCAATAATAGCAACTGGCTCCTCCTCGTAGCCCAACTTCTTATCCAACTGAATAGTGCTGAAATCAACCACGTGAGAGAATTCGGCGTGATACCTCCGGAGCATGGATACATGAAAGACCGGATGAACTCCTGATAAACTGGGAGGTAAAGCTAGCTCATAAGCAACCTCTCCGACTCGCCTCAACACCTCAAAAGGACCTATAAACCTTGGGCTCAACTTGCCGTTCTTCCCGAACCTCATAATGCCATTCATCGGCGAAACCTTCAGCAGAACCTTATCTCCCTCAATAAATGCTACATCACGCGCCTTCTGATCTGCATAACTCTTCTGTCGGGATTGTGTTATGCGAAGACTCTCCTGAATTAACTTCACCCTCTCCAAAGCATCTCTCACCAGATCAGTGCCATATAATCTAGCCTCACCAGGCTCAAACCACCCGACAGGAGAACGACATCGACGACCATACAAAGCCTCGAATGGAGCCATCTCGATGCTGGAATGGTAACTATTATTGTAAGCAAACTCGGCCAAAGGCAAGAACTTGTCCCACTGACCTCCAAAGTCAATCACACAAGCCCTGAGCATGTCCTCCAATATCTGAATCGTACGCTCCGACTGGCCATCAATCTGAGGGTGAAATGTCAAGCTGAGATCTATCGAGTGCCCGTCTCACTGTGCAATGCTCTCCAGAAGTGCGAGGTGAACTGAGGACCTCGATCTGATATAATGGACACCGGCATACCGTGCAACCGGACTATCTCTCGAATGTAGATCTCGTCTAGCCTCTCCGAAGTGTAAGTAGTAGCCACTAGAATGAAATGTGCCGATTTGGTCAGTCGATCCACAATGACCCAAATCACATAAACCTTCCGCAAAGTCCTAGGCAACCCAACCACGAAGTCCATAGTGATGCGCTCCCACTTCCACTCAGGAATGGGCATCTGCAAAATAGGCCTCCTGGCCTCTGATGCTCGTACTTGACCTGCTGGAAATTAAGGCACCTTGCCATATACTCCACAATGTCCTTCTTCATCCGCCTCCACCAGTAATGTTGCTTCAAATCACGATACATCTTTGTCGTACCTGGATGGACCGAATGCCGACAACTGTGCGCTTCCGCTAGAATCCTCTCCCTCAGGCCATCAACATCAGGAACACCCAAATGGCCCTAGAGTCTCAGAACGCCATCCTCGCCCAAAGTAACCTCCTTGGACCTACCCTGGACCACCATCTCCCGAAGCTCTACTAAGCGCGGATCATCAAACTGCCGAGCCTTGATCTCTCCCAATAATGAAGACTGAGCAACCACATGTGCTAGAACTCGATGGGGCTCCGAAAGATCTAATCTCACAAGGCGATTAGCCAAGGACTGAATGTCCAAGGCTAGAGGCCTCTCCTCTGCTGCAATGTAGGCCAAGCTACCCATACTCTCTGCCTTTCTGCTCAAGGCACCTGCTACCACATTTTGCTTTGCCCGGATGAATATCATAATCCTTCAACAACTCAAGCCATCTACGTTGCCTCAAATTAAGATCTCTCTGCTTGAATAAGTGCTGCAAACTGCAGTGGTTTGTCTAAACCTCACAGGATACTCCATACAAGTAGTGCCTCCAAATCTTCAGAACATGAACAATCACCGCTACCTCTAAGTCGTGCACAGGGTAATTCTTCTCATGAACCTTCAACGGGCGCGAAGCATAAGCAATAACTCTCCCGTCCTGCATCAACACACATCCCAACCAAACATGTGAAGCATCACAATACACAGTATACATCCCAGAACCGGAAGGCAATGTCAGAACTGGTGCTGAGGTCAATGCTGACTTGAGCTTCTGAAAGCTTGCCTCACACTCGTCGGACCATCGAAACAGGGCATTCTTCTGAGTTAATCTAGTCAATGGAGCTGCAATAGAAGAGAACCCTTCCACAAATCGGTGACAGTAGCCTGCTAGGCCCAAAAAGCTCCTGATCTTTGTAGCTGAAGTAGGACGCGGCCAACTCTGAACCGCCTCAATCTTCTGAGGATCAACCTTGATACCCTCTCCGGATACCACATGCCCCAAGAATGCCTCGGAATCTAACCAGAACTCACACTTGGAGAACTTAGCATATAGCTTCTATTCCCGCAAGGTCTGGATCACCACTCTCAAATGCTGCTCATACTCACCCAGGATCCACGAGTAAATCAAGATGTCATCAATGAAGACAATAACGAAGGAATTAATGTACAACCTGAATACCCTATTCATCAAGTCCATGAATGCAGCTGGGGCATTAGTCAAGCCAAAGGACATCACCAGGAACTCATAATGACCATATATGGTACAAATGCAGTCTTTGGATCATCTGAAGCCCGAATCTTCAGCTGATGATAACCCGATCTCAAATCAATCTTAGAAAACACACGAGCACCCTGCAACTGGTCAAACAAATCATCGATGCGCGGTAGAGGATACTTGTTTTTAATGGTAACCTTATTCAACTGGCGGTAATCAATACACATCTGCATAGACCAATCTTTACTCTTCTTAAATAGGACTGGAGCACCCCATGGCGATACACTTGGCCTGATGAACCCCTTAGCCAACAACTCCTCAGGCTGCTCCTTCAACTCCTAGAGCCATAGGGTACGGGGGAATGGAAATAGGATGCGTATCTAGAGCTAAATGAATGCAGAAATCAATGTCTCGATCTGGAGGCATGCCTGGAAGGTCTGAAGGAAATACATCGGCAAACTCTCGAATAACTGGCACTGAATCAATAGTCGGGGAATCGACGGTGGTGTCCCGCACATAAGAAAGATAGGCCAGACACCCCTTCTCAACCATATGTCGAGCCTTCATGAAGGAAATAACCCGGCTGGATGCACTAATTGCAGAACCCCTGCACTCTAGCCTAGGCACCTCAAGCATGGCTAAAGTAACTGTCTTGGCATGGCAATCCAGCACGACATGATAAGGAGATAGCCAATCCATGCCTAGAATAACCTCGAAATCAACCATTCGAGCAATAACAGGTCCGCTCTGGTCTCGAACGCACAGAAGGTAATCACACAAGACCGATAAACCCGTTCTACCACCACAAAATCGCCCACAGGAGTGGACACATATATGGGAGAACCCAAGGACTCACGAGGGACATCCAGAAAATGAGCAAATAGGGCTGAAACATATGAATAGGTGGATCCTGGATCAAATAATACTGAAGCCTCTCTACCACATACTGAGATAATACCTGTGATCACTTGTCGTCTGAGGCCACTGCATCTGATCTAGCCGGAATGGCATATAATCTAGCTGGAGCACCTGAAGACTGAACTTCCCCAGAGTGAACAAGACTCGACTTGCCTCCCCCGGACTGGCCTCCAACTCTGGGACGACCTCTGCCAACATGACCTCCCCCTATAGGTGGCCGGACTGCTGGTACTGGACCCATGGGCTGATAAACCTGCTGCACTTCCTTGCCCCGATATCTGGGACAATGACTCCTCATATGACCTGGCTCCCTGCACTCATAACAACCTCCAGGTACCATAGTCTGCTGCCCCGAAGAAGAAGAACCCTGAATGGCCAGGGAGCGATGTGGACCCTCTGGCATAGAACTGAAGTAAGAACTGGAGGATCTCTGGCGACTGGAGTAGCCACTGGGTGAACTCTGAATAGCTGGAGGACGGTAGGAGCGCTCTGGCATGGCGCTGAACTGAGGCCTCACTAGAACACCTCGGGGAGGTGGTGGAGGTGCTGAATATGAAGGCCTGCTGGGCTGACCACCCCCAAACTGACCTATGTTCCTAACTGGGGCATCCCTGAAATTGCCGGAGAACCTAGCCCTCTTGTCCTACTAACCCTGCTCCCTACTCCTCGACCGATAACCCTCGATCCTGCGAGCAATCTCTACCACGAGCTGATAAGGAGTACCTATCTCCACCTCTCGGGCCATGGTGGATCTAATACCTGGATGCAGCCCAGCCAGAAATCTACGTACTCTTTCAGCATCTGTAGGTAGTATCATAAGTGCATGGCGTGACAACTCCGAAAATCTGGCCTCATAATCTATCATTGACATCTGCCCCTACTCTAGCTGCTCAAACTGACGCCGCAGATCTTCCCTCTCAGAGGGTGGAATATATCTGTCCAAGAACATCTGCGTGAACTGCTCCCAAGTGACAGGAGGAGAATCAGCTGGCCTGCTGAGGATATAAGACTGCCACCAACTGCGAGCTCTGCCTTCTAACTGAAATATGGTAGAATCCACTCCATGGGACTCTAGGACCCTCATGTTGTGCAGTCTGTCCTTGCACCTATCAATGAAGTCCTGGGCATCCTCGCCTCGCTCGCCCCCGAAGACTCGAGGGCCAATCGAGTCCATCTGTCCAACCTCTTTTGCTGATCTCCATCCGCAGCTGGTCTAGGCTCAGGTGCTGCTGCTACAAGCTGGACCCCTCCCGCAGGCGGTGTACCCGGGGCATGATGTACCGCTGCTGCTTGTCCTGCGGCCTGGGCGGTAGGGGTCTGGACTCCCCCTCCTGCCTAAGAAGTGGAAGGATCTGCTGGAAATAAACCAGCCTGAGACATGGTGTCCATGAATCTCATCATACGGCCCATGACCTCCTGGAAGCCTGGCGCCGTCATGAAGTCCACTGGAGCGGGAGCTACTGGAGGCACCTCGTCCTGCTCCTCTATGATAGGATCCTCTAGTGGTGCAACTGGAACAACTCTAGGACGCCCTCGTCCCCTACCTCGGGCCGGTGCTCTCCCTCGGCCTCTGCCACGGCCTCTGACAGCGGGGGTAGCGGCATCTCCCGGGTTAGGAACATCGGAATCACGCGTCCTCACCATGTGTGAGGGAATAGAAAAATAAGTTTTAGTACATCATCGATTGCATGATAGAATATGAATAAAGAGAGGTTTCCTAACACCCTATATCCTCCTGAAGATAAGTACAGACGTCTCCGTACCGATCCACAAGATTCTACTAGGCCTGCCCGTGACTCGTGAGACTTATGTGAACCTAGGGCTCTAATACCACGTTGTCACGACCCAAAATCCCAACTCAGGTCGTGATGGCGCCCAACAGCGGGGTTAGGCAAGCCAACACTTATCTAACCAAGGATTCTTTCCTATTTTATTAAATATTTCATCATATACCAAATTATATGGTTTGAAACATAATACTGAACAAATAATTAACAAATATTAATCCGAAAGTAGTCATAAAGAGGCGTGAGTCAAAAATATATACAGTCTATAATCCATGGTAACTACTACGTGTGTGCCAAGAATTAGTGTCCCGAGTACCGCGTGCATACTAATTGGATGTACAAAAGATAAAATATACAATTCCACTGTATGAAATAAATAGACGGGAAGATAAGCAAAAGAAGCTCCATGGTGCTGCTGAGGATCGTTAGGAGAAGCAGCTCACCGTGAAGTCAGGTCCACTATGTCAGAATCTATCTCCGGTATGGTAGCCAGATGCACCAGCCTCAGAACCTGTACAATTAAGTACAGAAGCGTAGCATGAGTACATAAATAAATATGTACCCAGTGAGTATCCCGTCTAATCTCGAAGAAGTAGTGACGAGAGGTTGACTTGACACTCACTAAGGTCCAACAGTAAAATATAACAAGGTACAATGAAAAACGGTAGGCGTGTAAGACAGTGAACAACAAATGTATATAAAACACAGGAAGCCAAGTAAATACTGAAAATGAATAACAGTTTCCACCTTCTTTTCCCCCAAATATCTGTCAAGTTAATGTCCACGAAAGAGTACCAAATAGTCATGTGCACACAGGAATAAGACAACCGGCCGGAGTCATAAGGATAATGTTTATGCACTGCCGAGGATCGAACAGCCCGTCCCATAAGTGCATTCTTACCATAGTACAATCTCATCTGTGCACTGCCGAGGGTCGAATGGCCCGAACCATAAGTGCACCTTTCAATCCGCCGTGGCGTACGACCCGCTCCCATGAGAGTGGGGGAAATCACACTCCGCTCGCGGAATGTAAATTAAATGAAGCGGTCACATGCACACACAATAATCTTAACAATTCCTTTCCATAATCAACTTCTTCCAAATTATTAAGTTTCATAAACCTCAAGGAAGACATACTACCTATAACAGGAATTCATAACATATAATTCATGACAAAGGAGAATATAAGGCATGTTATGGCCATGTAACAATAATAGCCGCTATGTACGGACTCTCATCACTTTGTACGTACATAGCCCCCAAAATAATTAAACATAGCATACACATCACCTATGGGGACAGTTCCCTCTTACAAGGTTAGAAAGGAGACTCACCTCGTGTCGAATCTACCTCTCGGAACAAGAATGCGCCCAAAACTCTGAACTCTACACCCGAGAACTCGTAACTAGCCAAATGTTATAGAATTATATCAATTCATGCTCAAAGTAGGGAAATTATCCTATTCATTCAATAAATTCAACATTCTTGAAGAATTCCCAAAATTCAACCCCAGGCCCGCACGCTCGAATTCTGAAAATTCTCGAAGGAATCACTCACCCATAGCCTAAGGATCGTTAATATACGATTTCTACTTGAATTTATAGCAATAAATGAGAAATTCATCAAATTCCCCAAGAACCCTAAGTTACTACCCAAATCTTTGTTTTCCACTAATTTAGAAGATAATTCAATTAGTAATTCATGTATTAAACTAGTACTAAAGTGGAATTAACTTACCTTATCAGTAGCTAGGTCGTGGAACTTCCTTCCCCAAGCTCCCAAGTCTTTAATGGAGGTGAAGAATGAAAGAAATGGGTAAAATCCCGAGTTTTAAATCAAAACACATTGCCTGGCCTATAGTGATTCCGCACCATCGGCTCGAGGACCGCACCTGCGGTCTCGCGCCTGCGAGCTGGGGCTCGCACCTGCGGAACTGGACGAGTGGGGCAGGGGTCGCACCTGCGGAGGGATGACCGCACCTGCGAGAAAGGGGGACCTCACCTGGGGTCGCACCTGCGATGCTTGGGACCGCAGAAGCGGTCCCGCACCAAGCCAAATTTCAAACTTAAGGAAATTCTTATCTCTATATTGGGTGCCGAAATGTTCCCGGGTCATCGAAAACCAGTTCCGAACATATGCCCAAGTCTGAAATCATCATACCAAGCTACCAGAGTTGTCAGAACTCGATTCCGAGGTCGTTTTTCCCAAAATGTTAACCGAAGTCAAACTTTGCCAAAAAGGCCAACCTTAAGGAACCAAGGGTTGCTATAACACTCTAAACACTTCAAAATCCCGAACCACCCATCCCTGCAAGTCACAAATCACAAGAATCCGCTATGGAAAGTCTCATTTAGGGAAACGGGATCCTAATACGAAAAACGACCGGTCGGGTCGTTACAACACTGCTCAGGGTTCATATGAGACCCTCGTGAACTTTGATACACAAGGATTTGGTTCATAATTTTCTTTGAACTATTCTGATTACTCCTCTATAGTGTGAGCACTGCCTGGGGTTCTTGAATCCCGTAGGAACTCTGACACACTAGAGAATTGGGCTTGGTATGCTTATCCTTGATACATAGGTGAATCATTAACTTTGGTCACTATGCACATTGGCTTCTGGAGTTATTGTGAATTGAAAGCCTAGCCTGTCCAGGTTTATTTGGGCCTGCTGCAGGTTCCTATACTCTATATACTTTGTAATTCATTCATTCGATTCTGGTCTGTAATAATTATATGTAAAATAATTGGGGTAATAATAAACTGGGAAAATGGGCTTATTTTTTATACTCTATGAAATGGGTAGATAACATGCCTATAGGTTTTTCTGCTATTGTATGTTAGATATCATGTCTATAGGTGTTTACTATTATTGCTAGATAACCTGCCTATAGGTTTTACTTTACTAAAAGAAACATTTTGCTATTATGTGTTGAAAAACTTGCCTAGGTGTTTATTATGTTTTCCATTGCGTGTTAGATAACCTATCTATAGGGATTAACTTTGGCTCAATTAGATTATGTGAATATCTAGTCTACTTTGCTTTACATGATTAGACACCATGCCTATAGGAAATAAATTAACTGAGTTCAACTAACATTACAACATATTCAAATCTGCCTCTTTAGAAATCTTGCCTATAGGCTTTAATAGATTGTCACACTTGCTCAATTGGTATGCATGTCTTTAGGAACTAATAGCAGGCAGAACTCATGTCTATAGGGATAATTATCATTTGTGCTAAATATTAAAACTGAAACTCCATATAGTGCCTTGCTAAATGTTACTAGAAAGCTTGCCTATAGGAACAACTAAGTAATTCTGAGTATTCTTCATTGTTATCACAGTCAATTACTGAATAAGTCACCTAGATAACATGTCTATAAGTTTAAACGCTTATTATTATTATCATTAGGCAATCACGCAATCACCTTGAAATTACTTTGCATAAACTTCCAGTATGATTAGAATCCATAATCACATAGAAATCATGTCTATAGGACCTAACAACCTTGATTGTTAAACACTGTCAATACGCCAATCTATTTGCGTGCATTTGCTGCCTAGTGTGTGGAGGCTAATTTGAGCCCTTATCTGCTTTTTATGAAAAGTCCAACTTGTGACACAAGTACATGAGCAATTTCTATGAATTTTACAAACACAACAAAGCTTGTCTGAAATACCAAGGGACAAGGAATTTAAAAATGAAAATACAATACATAGAGGATGACTCTATCGGCTGCGGGTTGCCTCCGGATAATGCAGCTCACCGAAGTCTCCAATACTGGCCACATCGCGGTGAAAGTACCTGTGCAATAAAAATGCACAGCAAGTATAATATGAGTACGAAAACAACGTGTACACAGTAAGTATCCCGCCTAACCTTAAAGAGGTAGTGACGAGAGGTCGAATTTGACACTTGCTATAAGTCAGTTTAGTATAATCCAGTGAGATGCTAAGCATGAGTATCATAGGCAATTTAATAATAATCAGGGATAAGAAATATCAACTTCTTTCGCATTTAACACATCAAACCTCCGTCATTTCAGTTGGGAATTTAAAACTTCTTAGGAAAATAAACAGTAAGAATTACAGGAAATACGCAGCAATTATCATGCGCAAGAAAATGCCGAGGGTCGAACGACGCGGACCAATCAATAATAAAATGTGCACTGCCGAGGGTCGAACGGCCCGAACCATAGATGCATCTATCTTCCCCGCTCCCGAATCGAACATACGACGCGATTAACATAATACTAGGGCTACCCCGCTCGTGAATCATACCTGCGACTCGGGTCCCCGTATAAATATATATAAATACAGGGTCATCCTGCTCGCGAATCATACATACAACTCAGGCACCCAAAGTTACACATATTCACACCAATAAACCACATTTTTAACGGGAAAATTAGCTATTCAATGAAGTGATAAAATTCTCCTTTTAATAAACATGAGAATAGTATTTAAAACCTTTTCGGAGATTTACTTGCCAATTTCGACAGGGTTCCAAAATCTATAGATTTATCCGAAACACAATTATCCAAGGAAGAATCAATTCTCCTTATAGGTGATTAAGAAACGTAAAATCTATCCTTCTCAGAGATTTAGTTACTAATTGAAAGCATCACATGATATTTTATTGACAAGGTCACAAGTACAACAAGTAAAGCATGCTAGTAGGTCCTAGACTACCCGAACATAGCATATTAGTAGCTACGCACGAAATCCCGTCACCTCGTGTGTGCGTAGCCCCCACAAAGAATAGCACATAATTAATTAGTTCACCTATGGGGACAATTCCCCCTCACAAAGTTAGAAAGGAGACTTACCTCGCTCCGAAATTCCATAACCGGCTTCCAAGTCCTTCCGATGACTCCAACTGATGCACAACGTCCCAAAACTAGCGAAATAACGGCAACCCAATGAAAATATACTCTAATATTTGTTAACAATTCAAATTATATAAATTCCCAACTCCGCTCGAAGAATTGACCAAAATGCCCTCGGGCCCACGTGCCCGGATCCTGAAATTCCAGAAGATAAACTCTACCCATAGTCTTACTAACTCAAACATACAATTTACTCAAATATTCATGCTCAATTCGTGGAAAAAATCCAAAATACGGAATTCTAGGTTTTCTTAAAAATTCCATATTTTCCACAAATTCCCATACTCAAATCCGTTCCTAGACCATGTATTTAACTTAAAAATGAGTTGGAATAACTTACCTTGTGATCCTTGACGAAAATCTTTCCTTGAAGCTCTCCACAATTGCCCATACCAAATGAAAATAGGAGAAGAAATGTCACGACCCAAATCCGAACTCAGGTCGTGATGGCGCCCAACGCCGGGGTCAGGCAAGCCAACACTTGTGTTACTAGAGAGATTACCTTATTTGATAAATTGTTCCAAAACTTGCCAAATTTTAAGGTTAAAATTGTAGGGTGAAAACGTATAACTTAACCAACTTAAATCAACATAACCAAAAGGACCGTAAATAACATATCCAGTGCCAAAATATAGTGTCTACTACGTGTCCCATGACCTAGTGTCACAAGTCTACGAGCAGACTAGTAGAATATACCAAATAAGATAGAATAATTGTGCTACTGTCTGAAGGAAATAGACAGAAATAACAAAAGACAACTTCAAAGTGCTGCTGAGAAACGCCAAGGGGAGCAACTCACCGTGGAGTCGGGTAAGGAGTATGCTCTCAAGATCGCGCTTCGGTCTGATAACCAGATGCACCTGCCTCAGAACCTGTACAATTAAGTACAGAAGTGTAGCATAAGTACATATAAGAAAATATGTACCCAGTGAGTATCCCGTCTAATCTCGAAGAAGTAGTGACGAGAAGTAGACATGATACTTACTAGGGTCATGATTAAATAACAGGACTAAATAAGACTAGGCAGGGATAACAGTCCTAGAAATCACAAAGACATGAAATATCAAATATAAATTTACAATTTACCTCTGCATGTCAAATCACACTAGCATATAATATACTAAATTTTCCTTTTCCCATGAAGCAGTTTAAATAATAACAACAAGACTCTCAGTCAAATATACAACACATAGTATGCCGGAGCATACGGCCGAAGCGTCGCGAAAATAAATATGCACTGCCGAGGGTCGAACGACTCGAACAATAGATGCATCTATTACCCCGATCGCGAATCGAACATGCGACGCGGTTGACATAATAATAAGGCTACCCCGCTCGCGAATCATACATGCGACGCGGGTGCTCGTATACATACACAGAATTATGAGGAATTCAGGAATTTAATATAGATTATACTTGCAAACAAGAACTTAAGAATCTGTAATTTTGAATGTAACTTCCTAATATTCTCATGCTAATTGAAGGATAATAAGAAACTCAAAATACATTCAGGGATACATGTAAGGCACATAAAAGCATGCTCGTGAGTCCTAAAATTACCCGATATGGCATAATAGTAGCTACGCACGGACTCTCGTCACTTCGTGCGTGCGTATCCCCTGCAAATAAGGACATTTCAATCATTTATAATCACCTATGTGGACAATTCCCTCTTACAAGGTTAGAAGGGAGACTTAACTCGTGTCGAGCCTACTTTCCGGGTCAAGAATGCGCTCGAAACTCCGAACTCGCCTCCAAAGGATTCGAAACTAGTCAAATATGGTATACATAAATTAATCTATGCTCAAAGGTATGAAATTTATCTAATTAAGTCGTTATTCAACCTAGTTGAAGAATCCCAAAATTCACCCCCGGGCCCGCATGCTCGGATTTCGGAAATATTTGAAGGAAACAATATGATACACAAGGATTTGGTTCATAATTTTCTTGGAACTATTCTGACTACTCCTCTCTAGTGTGAGCACTTCCCGGGGTTCTTGAATCCCGTAGGAACTTTGACACACTAGAGAATTGGGCTTGGTATGCTTATCCTTGATATAGAGGTGAATCATTCACTTTTGGTCACTATGCACATTGGCTTCTGGAGTTACTGTGAATTGCAGGCCTAGCCTGTCCAGGTTTATTTGGGCCTGCTACAGGTTCCTATACTCTATATACTTTGTAATTCATTCATTCGATTCTGGTCTGTAATAATTATATGTAATAACAATTGGGGTAATAATAAACTGGGAAAATGAGCTTATTTTTTATACTCTATGAAATGGGTAGATAACATGCCTATAGGTTTTTCTGCTATTGTATGTCAGATAACATGTCTATGGGTGTTTACTATTATTGCTAGATAACATGCCTATAGGTTTTACTTTACTCAAAGAAACATTCTGCTATTACGTGTTGAAAAACTTGCCTAGGTGTTTATAATGTTTGCCATTGCGTGTTAGATAACCTATCTATAGGGATTTACTTTGGCTCAATTAGGTTCTATGAATATCTAGTCTACTTTGCTTTACATGATTAGACACCATGCCTATAGGAAATAAAATAACTGAGTTCAACTAACATTATAGCATATTCAAATCTGCCTCTTTAGAAATCATGCCTATAGGCTTTGGGCCCACCCGAGCCCCCGTCCAAATATACCAACAAGTCCCAAATCATAATACGGACTCGCTCGAGCCTTCAGAACACCCAAAACAATGCTAAAACTCAAAATCACACCTCAAAACCCCTAGAATCAAAACTTAAGAACTTCAAGTTTTTGAATTCATTACCAATGCGCCGAACCGACCTATACTACTCGGAATGACACCAAATTTTGCGAGTAAGTCATAAATGACATAACGGAACTATTACCGGTCTTGGAATTCCGTTCGGACCTCGATAACACAAAAACACATCCCAAACCACAATATGAACTTAAGGAAATTCTTATTTCGCTATTGGGCGCCGAAACGCCCCTGGGTAATCCGAAACCCGTTCCGAACATACGCCCAAGTATGAAATTATCATACGAAGCTACTGGAACCGTCGAAACTTGATTCTGAGGTCGTTTACTCAAAATGTTGACCGGAGTCAAACTTGGCCTTAAAGGCCAACCTTAAGGAACCAAGTGTTCCTATACCACTCTAAACACTTCCAAATCCCTAACCACCAGTCCCCGCAAGTCACAAATCATAATAAGCCGCTATGGGAAGTCTCATTTATGGGGACGGGGTCCTAATACGCAAAATGATCGGTTGGGTTGTTACATTCTCCACCTCTTAAACAAACGTTCGTCCTCGAACGGGTCTAGAATCATACCTGAAATGCAGAATAAGTGTGGATATTTGCTCCGCATGTCCTCCTCGGACTCCCAAGTCGTCTCTTTGACTAGTTGGCCCCTCCACTGGACCTTTACGGCAATAACTCTCTTGGATCTCAACTGGCGATCCTGTCTATCAATAATAGCAACTAGCTCCTCCTCGTAGCCTAACCTCTCATCCAACTAAATAGTGCTAAAATCAACCACATGAGAGAAGTCGGTGTGGTACCTCCGGAGCATCAATACATGAAAGACCGGATGGACTCCTGATAAAGTGGGAGGTAAAGCAAGCTCATAAGAAACCTCTCCAACTCGCCTCAACACCTCGAAAGGGCCTATAAACCTCGGGCTCAACTTGCCTTTCAACAGGACCTTGTCTCCCTCCATAAATGATACGTCACGCGCCTTCTGATCCGCGTAACTCTTCTGTTTGGACTATACTGTGTAGAGCCTCTCCTGAATAAACTTCACTTTCTCCCAAGCATCCTTCACTAGGTCGGTGCCATATAACTTAGCCTCACCAGGCTCAAACCACCCGATAGGAGAACGACATCGCCGACCATACAAAGCCTCAAATGGAGCCACCTCGATGCTGGACTAATAACTATTATTGTAAGAAAACTCAGCCAAAGGCAATAACTGATCCCACTGACCCCCGAAGTCGATCACATATGCCCCGAAAATGTCCTCCAATATCTGAACTGTACGCTCCGACTGACCATCAGTCTGTGGGTGAAATGCTGTGCTGAGATCTATCTTGGTACCCAACTCACTATGCAATGCTCTCTAGAAATGCGAGGTGAACTGAGGACCCCGATCTGATATAATGGACACCGACACACCGTGCAACCGGACTATATCCCGAATGTAGATTTGGGCTAACCTCTTAGAAGTATATGTAGTATACACTGGAATTAAATGCACCGATTTGGTCAATTTGTCCACGATGACCCAAACCACGTCATCCTTACAAAAGGTCCGAGGTAACCCAACAACGAAGTCCATAGTGATGCACTCCCACTTCCACTCAAGAATGGGCATCTGCTGAAGTAGGTTTCCTGGCCTCTGGTGCTCGTACTTGACCTGCTGGCAATTAAGACATCTAGCCACATACCCCACTATGTCCTTCTTCATCCGCCTCCACCAGAAATGCTGCTTCAGCTCACGATACATCTTCGTAGCTCCAGGATGAACAGAATACCGTGAACTGTGTGCCTCCTAAAGAATCCTCTCCCTCAGGACATCAACATTAAGAACACATAAACGGTCCTGAAGTCTCAGAACACCATCCTCGCAAATAGTAACCTCCTTGGAACCACCCTGAACCACTGTCTCCCGTAGCTCTACCAAGCATGGATCATCGAACTGTCGAGCCTTAATCTCTACCAGTAACTAAGACTGATCAACCACGTGCTCTAGAACTCGACGAGGCTCTAAAAGGTCTAATCTCACCAGGCGATTAGCGAAGGACTGAATGTCCAAAGCTAGAGGTCTCTCCTCTTTTGCAATATAAGCCAAGAAACCCATACTCTCCGCCTTCCTGCTAAAAGCATCTGCTACCACATTTGCCTTGCCCGGATGATAAAGGATGTTGATGTCACAATCCTTTAGCAACTCAAGCCACCTGCGTTGTCTCAAATTAAGATCCCTCTGCTTGAATAAGTGTTGCAAGCTGCGGTGGTTTGTATAAATGTAACGACCCGACCGGTCGTTTTGCGTATTAGGACCCTGTTCCCCTAAATGAGACTTCCCATAGAGGATTCGTGTGATTTATGACTTGCGGGGACGGGTGGTTCGGGATTTGGAAGTGTTTAGAGTTCTATAGGAACACTTGGTTCCTTAAGGTTGGCTTTTTTGGCCAAGTTTGACTTCGGTCAACATTTTTAGAAAACGACCTCGGAATTGAGTTTCGACAGTTTCAGTAGCTTCGTATGACGAATTCGGACTTGGGCGTATGTTCGGAATGGGTTTTTGATGACCCGAGAGCATTTCGGGGCCCAATATGGAAATCAGGATTTCCTTAAGTTTGAAATTTGGCTTGGGGCGTGATTTTATGTTATCGAGGTCCGAACAAAATTCCGAGATCGGAATAGTTCTGTTATGTCATTTGTGACTTTTCTGCAAAATTTGGTGTCATTCTAAGTAGTATAGGTCAGTCCGGCACGTTGTTATAGAAATCAAGAACTTGAAGTTCTTAAGTTATGATTATAGGGGTTTTGGGGTGCGATTTTGAGTTTTAGCATTGTTGACAGTGTTCCGAAGGATCGAGCGAGTTCGTATTTATGATTTGGGACTTGTTGGTATATTTGGACGGGGGCTCGAGTGGGCCCAGGTGCCTCCCGAGCACCAAACGGGGCTAAAAGCCAGCTGATGCAACTGTTGGTGCACCTGATCTGGTGTGACCGCAGGTACGGTTGCCCAGTCGCAGGTGCGGGACCGCTCCTGCGGTCCTAAGCATTGCAGGTGCAGCCCTAGGTGAGGCCTCCTTTTTCGCAAGTGCGGACAAGGGTTCGCAGGAGCGGAGCCGCAGGTGTGGTCTCCCCTCCGCAGGTGCGACCCTAACCCCACTCGTCCAGTTCCGCAGGTGCGGTCCTTGAGCCGCAGGTGCTAAAACACTATAGGCCAGGCGGTGTGTTCTTTTAAATACGGGAATCTTCATTACCTTCTCATTTTTAACCATTTGAGAGTTTGGAAGCTTGTGAAAGGGGGTTCCACGACCTAGCTACTAAAGAGGTAAGTTAATTCCACTCTTATACTAGTCTCAAACATGAATTACTAGTTAAATTCCCTACTAAATCATTGAAAAATCAAGAATTGGGTAGTACTTAGGGTTCTTGAGGAAAATTGGTGAATTGTCCGTTTATGGTTATGAATTCAAGTAGATATCACATATTAATGATCCTTAGGCTATGGGTGAGTGATTCCTTCGAGAAATTTCGAAATCCGAGCGTGCGGGCCCGGGGTTGAAATTTTGGAGTTCTTCAAGAAGGTTGAATTATTGAATAAATAGGATAATTTCCCTCCTTTGAGCATAAATTGATATGATTGTACCATGTTTGGCTAGTTGCGAGTCCTCGAGTGTAGAGTTAAGAGTTTCGGGCGCATTCTTGGTCTGAGAGGTAGATTCGACACGAGGTGAGTCTCCTTTCTAACCTTGTAACAGGGAACTGTCCCCATAGGAGATGTGTATGCTATGTGTAATTATTTTGGGGGCTACGTACGTACAAAGTGACGAGAGTCCGTACGTAGCGACTATTATTGTTACGTCCGGGTAGTTAGGCCCACAACATGCTTTATATTATTCCTTGTAATGAAATATATGTTATGAATTCCTGTTATAAGTAGTATGTTTTCCTTGAGGTCTGTGAAACTTGATAATTTGGAAGAAGATGATTATGGAAGAGAGATGTTAAGATTATTATGTGTGCATGTGATCGCTTCGCAATTTTCCTTCCGCGAGCGGAGTGTGATTTCCGCCACTCTCATGGGAGCGGGCCGTACGCCACGGCGGATTGAAAGGTGCACTTATGGTTCGGGCCGTTCGACCCTTGGTAGTGCACATATGAGATTGTACTTTGGTAAGAATGCACTTATGGGACGGGCCGTTCGATCCTCGGCAGTGCATAGACATTAACCTTATGACTCTTGCCGGTTGTCCCAATCCTGTGTGCGTAGGACTATTTGGTACTGTTTTCGTGGTTATTGACTTGGCAGATATTTGGGGGAAATGAAAACGGAAATTTGTGATTTACTTACAGTATTTACTTGGATTCCTGTGCTTTATACGTATTTGCTGTTCACTGTCTTACATGGCTATCGTTTTCATTATGCCCTGTTATATTATACTGTCGGACCTTAGTGAGTGTCAAGTCGACCTCTCGTCACTACTTCGAGATTAGACGGGATACTCACTGGGTACATATTTATTTGTGTACTCATGCTGCACTTCTGTACTTAACTGTACAGGTTCTGAGGTTGGTGCATCTGGTTGTCAGACCGGAGCTAGATATTGACTGTAGCAGGCCCGACTTCACGGTGAGCTGCTTCTCCTGACGATCCTCTGCAGCGCCATGGAGTCTTCTTTTGCTTATCTTCCCGTCTACTTATTTCAGACTGTGGGATTGTATATACCTATTTTGTCTCTTGTATATTCAGCTAGATTTCCCGTGACACCCGTGACACTAGTTCCTGGCACACACATAGTGGTTATTTTGAGATTTTGGGCTGTACATATATATATGCTCGTATATCAGCTCACGCTTCTTCATGGCTATTTTATCTACCACTGGGTTATTATCTTTCGATATCATGTCTTAACATGTAAAATTAAGAAATTTGGTGAATTATTTAATCAAATAAAAAGGAACACTTAGTGAAATTTATGTTGGCTTGCCTAACCCTGTTGTTGGGCGCCATCACGACCTGTGTTAGGATTTTGGGTCGTGACAATAAACCTCACAGGACACACCATACAAGTAATGCCTCCAAATCTTAAGTACATGAACAATCGCCGCCAACTCCAAATTGTGCACATGGTAATTCTTCGCATGGGCCTTCAGCTGGCGCGAAGCATAAGCTATAACTCTCCCCTCCTGCATCAACACACACCCCAAGCCAACTCATAAGGCATCGCAATATACTGTATACATCCCCGAACCAGAAGGCAATACTAGAATTGGTGCTGAGGTCAATGTTGCCTTGAGCTTCTGAAAGCTCGCCTCACACTCGTCGGACCATCAGAACGGGGCATTCATCTGATTCAATCTAGTCAACGGAGCTGCAATATAAGAGAACCCCTCCACAAATCAGTGATAATAACCTGCAAGACCCAAAAAGCTCCTGATCTCTGTAGCTGATGTAGGACGCGGCCAACTCTTAACTGCCTCAATCTTCTTAGGATCAACCTTGATACCCTCTGTAGATACCACATGCCCCAAGAAGGCCACAGAATCCAACCAAAACTCACACTTGGAGAACTTAGCATATAGCTTATGTTCTCGCAAGGTCTGGAGCACAACTCTCAAGTGCTGCTCGTTCAATAATAAAATGCCGAGGGTCGAACGGCGCGGATCAATCAATAATAAAATGTGCATTGCCGAGGGTCACGCGAATCAAACATGTGACGCGGATAACATAATACTAGGGCTACCCCGCTCGCGAATCATACCTGCGACTCGGATCCCCGTATAAATATACATAAATATAGGGTCATCCTGCTCGCGAATCATACATGCGACTCAGGCACCCAAAGTTACAAATATTCACACCAATAAACCACATTTTTATCAGAAAAATTAGATGTTCAATGAAGTGATAAAATTGTCCTTTTAATAAACATGAGAATAGTATTTAAAACCTTTCTGCAGATTTATTTGCCAATTTCGACAGGGTTCCAAACTCTATAGATTTATCTGAAACACAATTATCCAAGGAAGAATCAATTCTCCTTCTAGGTGATTAAGCAAAGTAAACTCTATCCTTCTCAGAGATTTAGTTACTAATTGAAAGCATCACATGATATTTTATTGACAAGGTCACAAGTCAACAAGTAAAGCATGCTAGTAGGTCCTAGACTACCCGGACATAGCATATTAGTAGCTATGCATGAACTCCCGTCACCTCGTGCGTACGTAGCCTCCACAAAAAAATAGCACATAATTAATTAGTTCACCTATGGGAACAATTCCCCCTCACAAAGTTAGAAATGAGACTTACCTCGCTCCGAAATTCCATAACCGGCTTCCAAGACCTTCCGATGACTCCAATTGATGCACAACGTCCCAAAACTAGCCAAATAACGGCAACCCAATGAAAATATACTATAATATTTGTTAACAATTCAAATTATATAAATTCCCAACTCCGCTAGAAGAGTTGACCAAAATGCCCTCGGGCCCAAGGAAGAATCAATTTTCCTTCTAGGTGATTAAGAAAAGTAAACTCTATCCTTCTTATAGATTTAGTTACTAATTGAAAGCATCACATGATATTTTATTGACAAGGTCACAAGTAAACAAGTAAAGCATGCTAGTAGGTCCTAGACTACCCGGACATAGCATAGCATATTAGTAGCTACGCACGAACTCCCGTCACCTCGTGCGTACGTAGCCCCCACAAAAAATAGCACATAATTAATTAGTTCACCTATGGGAACAATTCCCCCTCACAAAGTTAGAAAGGAGACTTACCTCGCTCCGAAATTCCATAACCGGCTTCCAAGACCTTCCGATGACTCCAATTGATGCACAACGTCCCAAAACTAGCGAAATAACAGCAACCCAATGAAAATATACTCTAATATTTGTTAACAATTCAAATTATATAAATTCCCAACTCCACTTGAAGAATTGACCAAAATGCCCTCGGGCCCAAGGACGAATCAATTCTCCTTCTAGGTGATTAAAAAAAGTAAACTCTATCCTTCTCAGAGATTTAGTTACTAATTGAAAGCATCACATGATATTTTATTGACAAGGTCACAAGTCAACAAGTAAAGCATGCTAGTAGGTCCTAGACTACCCGGACCTAGCATATTAGTAGCTACGCACGAACTCCCGTCACCTCGTGCGTACGTATCCCCCGCAAAAAATAGCACATAATTAATTAGTTCACCTATGGGAACAATTCCCCCTCACAAAGTTAGAAAGGAGACTTACCTCGCTCCGAAATTCCATAACCGGCTTCCAAGACCTTCCGATGACTCCAATTGATGCACAACGTCCCAAAACTAGCCAAATAACGGCAACCCAATGAAAATATACTCTAATATTTGTTAACAATTCAAATTATATAAATTCCCAACTCCGCTCGAAGAATTGACAAAAATGCCCTCGGGCCCACGTGCCCGGATCCCGAAATTTCCCAAAGATAAATTCTACCCATAGTCTTACTAACTCAAAAATACAATTTACTCAAATATTCGTGCTCAATTCGTGGCAAAAATCCAAAATACCGAATTCTAGGTTTTCTTCAAAATACCATATTTTCCACAAATTCCCATACTCAAATCCGTTCCTAGACCATGAATTTAACCTAAAGATGAGTTGGAATAACTCACCTTGTGATCCTTGACGAAACTCCTTCCTTGAAGCTCTCCAAAATTTCCCATACCAAATGAAAATAGGAGAAGAAATGACAAAATTCCCGTTTTTAAAACAGTCTGCCCATGCTCATTTCCGCACATGCGGTCACCATCTTGCACATGCGCTTCCGCAGGTGCGCCCAAACTCCCACACCAGCGGCTTCCTCAGCTCCAGCGAAAACTCACACCTGCGGCCAAAGCCTCGCAGGTGCGGTCACACCAGATGACAGCAACTTCAGCCCTTCTTCAAACTCCAAATTTTATCCGTTAACCACCCGGAATCCACCCGAGGCCCCCGGGAACTCGTCCAATTTCACCAACCTATTCCAAAACATAATGTGGACTTTCTTGAGTCCTCAAATCACATCAAATAACATCGAAACAACGAATCTCTCTCCAATTCAATCTTTATGAACTTAGAAATCTCCAACTTCTACATTCGATGCCGAAACCCGTCAAATCACCTCCGATTGACCCTAAATTTTGCACACAAGTCATATTCGGCATTATGGACTTTCTCCAACTTTCGGAATTAGATTCCGACCCTGATATCAAAATTTCCACTTCCGGTCGGATTTTTGAAAACCTTCAAATTTCTATCTTTAGCCAAATGACTTCAAAATAACATACAGACATCCGAATTCACTTCTGATCGCGCTCCCAACTCCAGAATCACCATATGAATCTATTTCCAGACTCAGAATCCCAAACGGACATCATTATCATTGAAATGCACTTCAAGCCAAACTTAGGAAATTCCTTCAAAAATGCTGACTTCCACAATATACGCCAAAACGCTCCCGGGTTAT
Organism: Nicotiana undulata; assembly: GCA_005239495.1. Lineage (NCBI taxonomy): Eukaryota > Viridiplantae > Streptophyta > Magnoliopsida > Solanales > Solanaceae > Nicotiana > Nicotiana undulata. Next base: position 44,201 of record ML275990.1, read on the forward strand.
CCAAAACCTGATCCGGACATACGTCCCAGTTCGAAATCATCATACGAACCTGCTGGAACCTTCAGATCCTGATTCTGAGGTTGTTTACTCTAAATTCTAGTCTTAGTCGATTCTTCCAACTTAAGGCTTCTAAAATGAGAATTTTCTTTCCAATTTGACTCCAAACTTCCCGAAATTCATCTCCGACCACACCTACAAGTCATAATATATGAAACAAAGCTGATCATGACTTCAAACCGCTGAACGACGTGCTGGAGCTCAAAACGACCGATCGGGTCGTTACAATTTATGTTGCACGGGGTGATCCTTTAGGCTAAAAAACTTAGGACCCCCATCCCTATTAAAACAATTCCCTCTCTTCTCTATTAGACTAATTCACATGATTTAATTTTGGACGGGACCCACCGTTGTGGACCTCGAGGAGTGCCTAACACCTTGTCCTCGAGGTAATTTGAGCCCTTACCCGATATTTGGTGACGCAACTAGTAAACCTGAGTCATTTGCAATAGTTTCACTAAAGCACCTTAATTAGTTAGGTGGAGACTCTATTTTAATAACCATTACTTCCCTTTAAAATAGTTGTCATATGTCAAAACCCCATTTCACGAGAAAAAAGAGGTGCGACAGCATGGCGACTTTGCTGGAGATTTTTTTAGGCTCTTACCATAAAGAACTTGGTTTGTGTAAATTAGTCTCCCTCAATAAGCGTGCCTTCATTATTTTATGTTTGAATCCTCCATTTATTTTCTACATGCACACCCCCTTCCTTATTTTCCCTTTATATGAACTTACCTGCAATTCTTCGCCTAATCTGGTTACAATATGAATTCCCTCCGTCATTTCCTAATCATGTTCACTAGATTCAATTTTTAAAATTTTGTTATGTCTTTCCTAATCCCTACCCCCTTTTATCTCTTTATTATAATTTTTCCATTATACGAACTAACGCTTTCCTTGTTTTTCTTTCTTTTCTGTCTTTACAATTATTAAATACCGCATTTTATCGCTTTATCTTGCAAAATACTTGACAACATGTTATTTCTCTTTTAGCATAATTACATGCTCTGCATCATATTCCACTCGTGCGTAATCAATACCATAGCAGTACTTGATGAGTGTCCACGCTCTTCCTATATTACCCTTTTAAATTTGAAAAGGATTAGTTGCGGTAAAATTAGTCGATCAGCGGTGCAGTCGAGGGTTCCGCGCCTTTCCCTCTCAAGTTGTCCGCTTGAGGGTACCAGTCTAGACTTCAATAGAAAAACGTTACTCTGATAATAACTGTACATGCATCATGATCAAACCTATCATGTTTTAGTGTGTTGTTTGCATAATAACCCTCTAAGGAAAAGCCTTGTCCAAAGCCCATCTGAATTTCAATAATCCCAGCGGGCACGATCACAATATGTGCATTATCTGGAGAAAATGTGCCGATATGCTAATGTTTAATGTTTAAGTAGTCAAACCCCGAGGGGGAAAGAGGCTAACTTTGTTTATTTTGTAGAAAATGAGGCACGAAGCCCCCATGTTCGGCATGGTCCAAAGTATACCAACTTTATTGCTATATTGGTTGGAAAATCTTTCGCCAAGCGATAAAAATCATGTGAAGAGGGTTCTCAGAAATTTACCCTCCTTGCTAGAAATCCAGCCAAACAACGTATTAATCAAGGTTGCTACCATGTTCTGGGACGGAGAAAGGGTTGTATTTCGTTTCGACAATGTAGAGATGACTCCCCTTCTGGAGGAAATAGGGGGTTTCGCTAGGTTACCCTGGGATAGTCCTGGTCTGTTGGTACCAGAAACTTGCACTTCTAGGGGGTTTCTGAAAATGATGGGTCTAAAAAAGAATGACGAGTTAGTGTTATTGAAGAAGTCCCACATACCTTTCGACTTCCCCTACGAGCGATATGGGCACAACACATCCGACCGTATTTTTCATGATGAGTTTGTCATCACTTTCCTGGGCTGGAATCATTGTCGGGTTTTTGTGTTCATTGTCTGTTTTCTGAGTATGATAGTATTTACAATCCAAGGAGATAGGATTCACACTCAGTTTGCTATGGTAACCAAGACTTTAATGGAAGGGATTGAGGGACAAACTTACACTATTGTTATCGCGCCCCCCTTTTTCTCTCCTTGCGGATAGTCAGGGTTTTTGACATTATTGGTACAACTCGTTTCCTTTTGGGAAAGGGGTATAAGAATATTGAAGAGTCGACACCTAACAAATTAAGGTGCGTTAGGGCACCTATTACAGGTCATTTATAAAACTAGTTTGTATTACCACAGATTGGGTAAGGGCTTGAAGTTACTTAAAGGGGAAGGTGTTAGGCACCCCTCGAGGTCCACAACGGAGGGTCCCGACCAAACTTACTTTGTGAATTAATCAATTAGAAAATAATTAGTGTAAGCACACATATTATGGTTCAAGAAATGATTGGTGGGGTGTTTCGTGGAGTGTGGCAAGTGTTTAGTTGGTATTGTGGTGGGATGGTTTGATTTTGCGGTGGAGTTGTATAGTGGTGAGTTGCAGGAGGATTCTGTGGATGTTTGTTGGGTGTATTCTAGGGTGGTGCAGGGTTTTGAGTGTTTGGGTGGCTGACATACGGGACACTAAGTGAGAAGGACAAGTTTGCTAGGTTCCTAACATGTTCAAGTTCTCCTTGGAGTTTCAATAACCTTTGTTCAAGTTGCGACACATCATCATTCGGGACCTGAGTACCCCAACTGTCAGAAGCCTCTGGATGTTCAGCTGGTGTAGTGTTTTCCTTTATGATGTTATTCAAGTCTTCCATCTTCGCTTTGCCTTTGACTTTAGGTGGACTAGGACGAGGAGAAGGTGGAGGGCCCTGGATCGTGTGTGATACGCTGATAATTCCAGAATGCACGAACCAACCTTTGGGGAAGGGGAATAATCAAAGGAAAATAAAAAATAAAAACAAAAGGTAGCCAAGTCAGTGAGTATTACGATAAAAGTATTTACATTATTTAAACACATATTGCAGGAATGTAAATGTGCGTCCTAATTTGAGAGCCTCGTTGTGCCCGAGGTAGGCCTAGCGACAAGTTGACTTGGAAAACTTAGATGCCAAAATGCCTCATTTCATTAATATAAAATAGACAAATCCCAAAATGATGCTAAAATAACAATAGGAAATAAGTCACTAATGGCACTTGACCTTATTACATTTATGAAAGAGAAAGTAAATCTAGCCTATTTGGTCCCATAAGGACCTTCCCCAGATTCGATATTCTTGATTCCATCAAACAAGTTTCCCAGCTCGCACAGTCCCAGCAGCAGGTATGCTCTAGCCAAGTGTCCTCCATGTTCCCTTCAGCGTTCTGGCAATCCTCGATCCTCTTTATGACTTTGCCCTCCAGCTCCACTATACCTCGCTCCAGATATTCCAGCTTTCTGTTGGAAATGATAGCCATCTCTTTCAACTCCTCGATCAGCCTTCTATTGGTCTCATGTATTTCCCGGTGCTCATTCTCATAATTGTGGACCCTTTTGCATAGTCGGTTTTACTTGACCTGAGCCTCAACATCTTCAACTATGATTCTATTGCCTCGACTGATTTCTGGCCTCACTTCCCTATATAAGTCGTCCTCCAACCATGCCGGGTAGAGAGGTGGTGCACATCCAACATGGTATCTGCCTGGCTCAATAAAAATTTTCTCCTTGATGATTTTGCAGTGCCACATGTGTTGAGTTTGGCACTTGTAGGGGACGTCGTCGTCCTGGAAATCCGCTCTGAAGTGACCCATCTTAGCAACCCTTAGTACAACCTGCTTCCTGCCCGCCTGCCTCATGACTCAGATTAGAACATAAGGGTATATGCCTCTCAACCCAATCAACACTAACTGTGGTGCATCCCTGGACCTGATGATAAACTCGTCCGTCGGGAACCATTCGAACATCCATTGCACTTGTTCCTCGGTCAGATTGTCAAAGAATTCCACCCACTCTTTGGCACTTTCCAGCTAAGCAAATTTGTACGGAATGTAGGTCATCCGCTTGGGGTGATGGAAAGAAATATGGTCATTCCAAGCACTTTGCGGAAGTTCTTGGCGATATTGGCCCCTTTGAAGATGTTCTAATAGCCATAACTGCAACAACATGTTACAATCCTCAAAATGTTTAACCGCTCTTTGACAACGCTACAAATCCCGGTAGATATCAGCTAAGATCATAGGGACAATAGTGTGTGTCTTTCCATCGCTCCCTTCCATCAAGGTCCTGGCGACCATGGATAGTCTGGTATGAATCCTTTCCCTTTTCATCGGGAATACTATGAAGCCCAAAAAGCACAAAATATACACAAGCACTCCGCGGTGGATGTGACCCAGAGATATGATAGCGAACTCGTCATGATAGGTACGGTACGATTTTCTATGACAGTATCTTTCATACAAGTATTCAAAAGGTATGTAGGATTGTTTCACACACTCCAGTTCAACATTTTTCTTCAACCCCATAAATTTTAGGAACCCTTTACCCGTGCGGTTCTCAGGTACCAACAGCCCATGGCTTTCCCAAGCCAGTCCAGCTAGTCCTCCTATTTCTTCTAAGAGTGGTGTCCTTTCAATATTCCCAAAGCGGAATACAACTCTTTCACTGTCCCAAAAAAACGTCGCAACCTCAATCAGCATATTGTTCGGATGGATGTCCAGAAGAGAAGGTAAATTGCCCAAATGTTTCCTTACGTGTTTCTTATCACTTGAAGGAAGGTCTTCCCACCAGTCTAGGAGCATTGGTGGAATATTGCTGACCATACCGAATCTAGTGACCTCGTGCTTCATTTTCTGCAAGACAAAAATAGTTAGGCCCTTTCCCCCACATAATTCGACTATTTATACAATTATGATTAGCATATTGGCATTTAGTTCCCCAAATTAATGCACAGAACGTGATTATGTCCGTTGGGATTATGAAAACCCATGTGGACTTTTGGATAAGGCTTGTCTTAAAGGGTTATTGTGCAGACAACACATTAACCCGGGTAGGTTTGACCATGATGCTGTAACGACCCGACCGGTCGCTTGGCATTTTAGAACCTCGTTCCCCTAAATGACACTTCCTGTAGTTTCTTTTACTGACTTATAACTTACGGGGATGGTTGGTTCGAGGTTTGGAGGAGTTTGGGGTGGTATAGGGACACTTACTTTCTTAAGGTTGGCCTTAAAGTCCAAGTTTGACTTCGGTCAATATTTTTAGTAAACAACTTCAGAATCGAGATTTGAATGTTACGGTAGGTTCATATGGTGATTTCAGACTTGGGCGTATGTTCAGAACGACTTTTGGATGACCCAGGAGCGTTTTGGTGCCAACTAGTGAAATATGATTCCTTAAGTTCAAAAATTGAGGTTTGGAACGTGTTTTTGTGTTATCAAGGTCCGAACGGAATTCTGAGACCAGGAATAGTTGTGTTACGTCATTTATGACTTGCTCGCAACATTTGGTTCCATTCCGAGTTGTATAGGTATATTTCGGCATGTTGAAAGTGAATTCAAGAACTTGAAGTTCAAAGTTTGATTCAATTTGGTTTTGGGGTCAGATTCTTTGTTTCGTTGTTGTTTTTTGCGTTCCGAGAATTTGAGTGAGTCTGTATAATGAATATAGACCTGTCAGTGCTTTTGGACGGGGTCCCAGGGGGTTCGGGTAAGTTTCGGACCCCTCGGAGCTAAATGCTAAAAACTAGATTTTTCCCAGTCTGCTTTCCTTCTTCGGGTTTGCTGGTGTACGGACGTGTTCGCGAAGAAGGAGTTGGGTAGGAGTAAGTAATGCCCTATGCATTCTCATTGGCATACATGCGTTCGCATAGGGTAAGTCTGTGGGCCGGCCAAATATTTTTTCTTTGCAGTCGCACCCTTCCCACCGCGTTCGCGTAGGTCTATCCCGCTAGCCTCCGCGTTCCCGAGCCTCCTCCGTGTTTGCATAGAAGGGACTTCAGGGTCCTGGCCATTGGCCTTCGCGAATGCACTGCCCCTCCGCTTTCGCATAGAAGGGCCTTTAGGGGGCCTGGCCATTGGCCTTCGCGAGCGCACTGCCTCTGTCGCGTTTATAAGCCTTTAGGGGGCAGCTGGGCAAATTGATTAAAAACAGGACTTAGACACTTTTAGGAACGGGACATAGACACTTTTAGGCCATTTTCCTTCATCTTGAGCGACTTGGGAGCTTACAAAGGATAGATTCGACCTAGCAACTGTAAGGTAAGTAATTCCTACTAGAAAGTGAGTTTAATACTTGAATTCTTGGGTAGATTGACACACAAAATTAGTAGAAACCATGGGTTTAGAGTAAAACCTAGGAATTTGATGAAAATGAGAATTTACCAAGGAATTTGTTATGGAATCATGCAAAAACTTTACAAATATTGATCCTTAGGTTATGGGTGACTATTTCCCTTGAAAATTTCCGGAATCCGAACATGTGGGCTTGGGGGTGTATTTTGGGATTTTGCAAATTAGGTTGAAATAATCATTTAAATAGGAGAATTCTTTCCACTACTCTCATGGGGGCGGGTCGTATGCCACTGCAGGTTAATAGATGCATCTATGGTTCGCGCCGTTCGACCCTTTGATAGTGCACATTTACTATTATGCTGACTCAGATCGTATTTTCCGATACATTATGCGCATGCTACCTGTTTGATATTGTTCATGACCTTAAAAATTGTTAGATGTCTTGGAAGATAAATCCATAATTTGTATATTGGAGTCTTACCACGTAAATAGTTTTTGTATGTATGCTTGATATTCATTGTTTTATTATCCACGTGTACTTGTTATTCTCTTTAAATTTTATATCTAAATATATGTTTAGACCCTAGTAAGTGTCAAGTCGACCTCTCGTCACTACTTCTTTGAGATTAGATTGGATACTTACTGGGTACATATTGTTTATGTACTCATGCTATGCTCTGTACTTAATTGTACAGGTTATGAGGCAGGTGCATCTGGGTATTAGTCCGGAGCTCGTCCTTGATTGCACTTGTTCGAGGCTTTACGGTGAGTTGCTTCTCATGACGACACTCAGCAGCACTTTGGAGCCTTTCTTTTGCTATTTCTGTCTATATCTTCTCAGATAGTAGGATAGTCTTTTATTTCTTTTGATGTCTATTCTACTAGATGCCCGTAGACTTGTGATACTAGTTCCTAGCACTCACATTGGTAGCCTATTATTTGGGATGTAATTATTAAATTATAACTTCTTTTGGTCATTTCAGCTTAAATATTGCCTAAGTTGTTCGTCATTACCGAATGTCTTAAATTTAAACCAAGTAAATGTTGGAAATGTTTTGGTAAAATGAATGAAACCCGCTATTGGATTAATGTTGTCTTGCCTGACAATGGTGTTGGGCGCCATCGCGACCTGGGTTAGGATTTGGGTCGTGACAGATGCATGCACAATAATAAGAGTAAGGTTACTATGGGGGTCTAGATCGGTACCCTCGAGCAGACAACCCGAGGGGGAAAGGCACGGAACCGTCGACTGCACCGATGATCGACTGATTTTACTGCAAATAAGTCTTTCCGAATTTAAAGGGTTTTATAAATTGGAAGAGCACAACCACTCATCAAGCGTTGCTATAGGATTTGTATAGGCACTAGTGGAATATGATGTTGAGCATGATTTATGCAACAATAAATAAGCAATAAATAACATGTTGCCACGTATTTGCACATTGTGAAAGCGATAAATACAGTAGTTTTAATTGAAAATAGTTACAAAGGAAAACAAAGAAACATGTCAGTTTCGTATTGGAAAAATAAATATTTGAGAAAATAGACAGTTAATTTCACATAAAGGGTAAAGGGAAAAGGTGCAGGTTTTAACAAAGTAAGGCACATTTAGAAAAATTCACAAAGAGGTTTGTTATGGTAAAATCCTAAAGTCCCCAGCAGAGTCGCCATGCTGTCGCGCCCCTCTTTTTCTCTCCTAGCGGATAGTCAGGGTTTTCGACATTATTGGGACAACTCGTTTCCTTTTATGAAAGGGGTATAAGAATATTAAAGAGTCGCCACCTAACAAATTAAGGTGCGTTAGGGAACCTATTACAGTTCATTTATAAAACCAGTTTTTATTACCAGAGATTGGGTAAGGTCTTGAAGTTACTTTGAGGGGAAGGTGTTAGGCACCCCTCGAGGTCCACAACGGTGGGTCCCGGCCAAACTTACTTTGTGAATTAATCAATTAGAAAATAAGAAGTCTAAGCACACATATGTAAAAGAAATAAAGTCTTATAAGTAGTCTAAGCATACATATGTAAAAGGTATAAGGGAGGTCCTAAGTTGTTTATCCTATAGGATCATATCCATGCAATGCCCGGTAATCACTCTTCAATGAGAGGGGCTACACGTTGCATTAGCGCACAAGTCATCATATGCTTTCACTACCCAATACCCTCCCCTTTAGTGGTTATTTAGCGAGTTTTGATTAACGAACTCTAAGGGGTCGTTTGGTATGAGGTATAAGAAAGTATAAGGGTGGTATAAAAATTTAATACCACTTTGATACCCTGTTTGGTTAGCAAACCAGGTATAAGTTATCCCGGTGTTAATTTTAACACCGGGATAACTTATACATTATAGAATGTGGGGTAATTAGCATCGGTATAACTTATACCTTCTTCTTAGAAATTATGCAACTGTCATTCTTAATACAACATACCAAACAATGAATAAACAACAATCCCAACATAACTAATCCCAGCATAACTTATCCCAATATAACTTATACCGGCATAACTTATACTAGTTTAAATCGTATTCCAACCAAACGACCCCTAAGCGTGCTGTTACCCGTACCTTCCTTGTGGTCCCGGAGGAGTTTAGGACCTCTAGACTTGGGCAGTTATAGACAATTCTGAGGTGTTTAAAAGGCAAAAATCTAGGCAACAAACAAATAACATGTAGGACTATCAAATAAGGGGGAGTAGTTAGGGGTCTCATGTTTACTGATGTGCCGGAGAATTTTGGCACATTTAATACCATAGTGCTTAAATTATGGCTTGTTTCAAGAGCATCTACCCTTATTAATTATAGAATTTTGGTATTTTGCAGTACACAAGGTGTAAACACTCAAGACCAAGCAAAAGAGAGCTAAAGAAGAGAAAAGAGGAGGAAAATGGCCGAATGCGATCGCATATGCAACATGCGAATCGCATTTCGAGCCTAGAGATCGCATACCGCAACAGAAAGTTGAGTCAAATTTAAGGAGTGAAATGCGGTCAAATATGCGACCGCATATCCCAAATGCGAACCGCATTTCAATCGTATCTCCATCTGATGCCTGCAGCCACACTGCAAATACGACGCATGAATGCGATCACATATCACCAATGCGGACCGCATCTCTCAAATGCGATGAACCTCTGGGACCTAGGGTTTTGATATGCGATGAAGAAATTGAAGATGCGAATCGCATCCCTGTTATGCGACAGGAATGCGATCACATATCAGCTCGACATGGGTGTTTTTGTCTGTTTTTCACCCGAATTTCCTGCCTACTATAAAAGGATTTATCTTGGCAAATCTAGAGAATAGAGATCTTTGGACATATATTCAGCCTTGTAAATATATTTTGAGTAGAGAAGAACAAGTTTTGACGCTAGGGATTTGCACACACACTTGGGTCTTGAAGATATCACCATTGTGGTTAAGGATTTCTTACCCATTTATGTTTATTTCTTCATTTCCTTGTTTTGTATTGAATATCTAAGTGTGTAGTATTTTTCCAACACTTGAATATGGTTTATGGGAATATTCATGTTTAAAGTGTGGATTAAATACCTTGTTGTGCTTATGTATTGAATGATTTTCATATATTTGTGAAGTGGGTGTTTGTTATTTTAATTATTCTTGTTCTTTAATGTTTCCAAAGGGATTAGCTAACCCTAGGACTCGCCCATTAACTCCGAATTAGTTTTGGAAAAGATTATTTGGGGTTGGGAAAGATTAATTAACAAGAACTTGAGGCTTTAACCCTCATTTTATAGATTCTACCTAGGGATAGGATTGAACTACTTGTAGCCAAACTCGGAAGTGCTTAATCTCCTAATTGGGTTAGGGATAATTCAATTAGGAAGTCTTGTTAGTCTTTGGGAAAAGCTAATTAAGAAATGTTATCCGTGGCTAATTAACATTACCCGCTCATATTTGTAAAATCGTGAAATACATTGGATCGTTACTCGAGTGTAATACCCGAAGCATCGATACTTGTTGCCCTCGATCATTTTAATTGCTTTCTAGGATAATTTATATTTGCGCATTTAGTTATAAAACAATTTTCTACACCAAAATCGTATTTGTTTAGCACTGTGCGATAAGTGATAATTCTCTAGCATTCCTAAACGCCCTCATATTGTTCTCTGTGGGATTCGACCCCAACCTTGTTGGGTTACTATATTTGACAACGATCGCTTACATTCTTTTAAGGTGTAAATTGAGCGTATCAAATTTTGGCGCCGTTGCCGGGGAACAATAGGCGTAACTTAGGTTATTGGTTGTTGGAGAAGTAAGCTTGAGTGCTTTGATCCAAACTTGTGAATATTTGTGTAATTAATTTTTCTTGTTTATTTTCTTAATTTTTCATATATAAAAAAATAGAAAAAAAAATATATATGGCATCATATAATGAATATTGGTCGGATGGTAGTTGTTCATATTTTGATGACCCTTGTCCTTATTGTGGAGGACCACACTCGTGGCAAAATTGTTTAAATTCTCCCGGGGATGACTTGTGCGCACAATTTCAAACCCATGAGTGGAGTATTTGTGATAGGTGTGGTGGCCAAAATGGTCATGTGTATGATTGTTTGTATTTGTCCGTCCCTTCCCCGAGCCCCCACTATGATGAATCTACTTTTTGTGATGGAAATTTTAGGGGCAATGAAGTGGAGGAATTTGAGCATAATAGCAATGGAGAGTTCAAGCTCATGTTGGAATGTCTACTTGAAAAAGGAAACCATGAGCAAAATGCTTTGGAAGAACATTTGGAGACCAATCTCCTAAATGATTTGGCACTTGAAAGGTTGCACTCACAAATGGACGCAATGATTGAAGCTTCAAGGGCTCAAAAAGCCTTGGACGTGAGTGACAACCAAGAAGTTGAATCCTTGGCACTTGAACAAAACCAAGAAGAACTCTCAAATGCTCAAAATGAGAGGATGATGCATATGTTGGAGGCCATTCTGGAAAATGAGGAAAAGCACAACCTCGCGCTCGAAGGCTTGAAATGTGATGTAGCTCAGAATGATGAACACATCCGCACTTTGGAGGATCAATTGCAAGCATTGATGGAAACTCATCATGTATCTCAAGTCGCAAGTGTGGATGAAAGTCAAGAAGAGTTTATAACCGAGGGCGAGAATGAGTGTTACTTTTAGGAATCAAGCCTTGAACATCCGCCAACCGACTCCATGAAAATTTCGGATGCCAAAAAGAATATGGAACTTGAGTCAACTGTGGTGATTGAAAATTTGGTTGAGTTTGAATCAATTCCGGGGGGAAATGAGGATGTCAAAATTGAAGAAAAATTGCAAGTTGGGAGTTTGAAGGCACATTCCAAGCATTTCTCGACTTTGGAATTGTGTGGTGAAACGGAAGTTGAACTACATGCGTCCTTGGAGTATTGCGAGGAGGAAAATTTTGTGCCATACATCTTGCAATTTGAAGAATAAAGAAGACAAAATGACATCCCTCACATACGGGCCAAGAAGTGCTGAATGAAGAATTTCAAGCTTGGTCCGGTCATCTCTCTACCACCTCCCACCGCCGGTGGTCATAAGCTTGATTCCAAGCTAGGTGCCCAGTTCATATCGTCAAAGTGGCGAGAAAAGT